>CH003275.1:2442343-2454603 GCA_000149265.1 Ciona savignyi
TTTCCTATGTTTCCCATTTCTATCAATACTTTGATAGGCATAAAAATTTAAACCAATTTTTGTGATTTAGATATGAGTTATTTCATTATGTTTTGTAGTACCTTAAAAATTATACCGATCTAGCACTTCATATAATCTTATGGGATTTATTAAACTATTTCTAACATAACCCCACACCAAATCAGTCCCATACCCTTTGGTTCTAATAAATATGAAATAAAGAATTACCAACTCATTCACATGCATTCAAACATGCAATTTACATGATTACCCATTCTTGCTATTCGACTGCATTCACCCCTAACCACAGTAACCAATGACCTCCCCATACCCACAGCATGATAGCAGCTTTGTAGTACCTTAACAATTATACCAATTCAGCACTTCATATAATCTAATGGGTTATATTAAAATAACCCCACACCAAATCAGTCCCATACGGCCATACCCTTTGGTTCTAATAAAGAAGAAATAAAGAAATACCAACACATTTTGCATTTTATATCCCAACATACAATTTAAACAATCATCCTATTTAAACGGGTTGGCCATAATAAAACCCAATAACACCCCCCCCATACCCACAGCATAATAGAGGGTTCACCCCTAACCACAATACCCCCCCCCATCCCCCACACCCACAGCATGATAGCGGCCGAGCAGAGGTTAAAGGATGCAGGATACGGTGAGAAAACGATGTTGTATCAACCCGAAGATGATAACGAAGAAGAACATCAACTTAAAGTGAGTTTTTTTAACGGGATAAGTTTTGAACCCGCGATGTGTTGGCTTGTTAAATGAAACTTTTTAAATTGAACTGTTTTAAATGTCGTGCTTAATTAAATATTTTCTGGCTTGTCAATTAAGCCATTTAAATTGAACATTTAAATGTTCTTTTTTTAAATTTTTTGTCACTTTTTAACAAATCCAGTAATTTAAATTATTCTGTTCTAGACAATTTTAAATGCCACTTGGGCAGGTAAATAGTATGCTTAATTAAACATTTTGTCCTTTTGATACATACCACAAGCTCATTACATTGGGATATGCTTGTAATTAAAATTTAGTGGACTAGGAATGTATTAAATTGTATCGTTTTTAAATGGCAACTGAACTGTCAAATAGTTTGCTCAAATGAACATTTTCGTCACCTTTTACAAACTTTAAGTTCTATATCATTACAATTTCCAAAAAATCCAAATTACCCATTATGCATTCTTTATCAATTGTACCTGGTGCTAGATTAATTGCCAGTCATTTGCCACAATGGCCGCCCGTTAACCGATAACCGAAAGGTTGTTAGATTAAAACCAGTCACTGGCTAGATGGACATATCATTTGACAAGGCATATAGCGTAAGTTACCTGAACCCATAACTGCTTGGTTGATTCATAGGTAGCTTCTGTTATTGTCTTTATAATGTCCCAACGGTATTTTTAAGTTGTTCTGCATTGAACAGTAAGATATTCTAATCTGTATGAAACATATTCTCATTAGGTCAGCAATGTGAAACTTTTGTAACTTTCCTTTTAAAATTGTCCAACTCTATAGATTAGATGGATATAGAAAGACAATTTTATAACATTTAACCTGAAAACATACTTAACTGAAAGTAAGTACATTCTAAATTGACCTTTTTGCAAATTTGTTATTGGTCTTACTTCCACTCCACAAATACTACAGCGAATTAACAATTTCCAGATTTCAAAAATATTGATACAAGTACAATTTTAAAAAGTCAAATGGATTTGTATAATGATATCCCTAATACACGGATAATGGATATGGGCCAAATACTATTTAAATGACTTGACGCTTTACACAAGACCATTGATGCAGCCAAATAACATCATCCATGTAATCAGGTGGACGAGGAAGTATTAAACGCGCCTTGGAACACAACTCGTGCGTTTATATCAGCCATCAAGGGAAAGTGCTTGCTTCAGGTTGGTCTTTATATCCCCTGGTTTGTTGTTTTAAACCTGTAGCTAGCCCAAGGGTTGCAGGTTTGAAATCTGCTGGCTCAATGGTCCTGTCTTTGGCAAGGCACCTAGTGGTAATAGCTGAATTAATTAGTTAAATTTAGTTACTTTGGTTTGTTTTTTTAAACGTCCATGGCAGACTCAAACGGTAAGAGTGTCGCGATCTACAAGACGATTATAGGTTATAGGATCTAAACCAGCTGTTGTCTAGATGGTCGTGTCCTTGGCAAGACACCTTGTAGACATAGCTGATTAAACCCAGTGAAATAATGGGTTGCATTTTTGTCCTTGTATACCTCGGTTTGTTTTTTTTTGAACCTCCATGGTTGGTTAGCTCAACTGGTAAGAGCTTTGCAATCTGCAGGTAGCCCAAAGGTTCCGTGTTCAAAACCAGTTGCTGGCTAGATGGCTGTGTTCTTGTGCAAGACACCCATACCGAAACCTAGTCATTTTATGAGTTGCAGTTAAACTAAAGAAATGTTTTAATTATTATACAGCTTAATAGTTGCAATAGTTATGATGGCCCAATGGTGGGCGCAAAGTAATCTAAAGATTGCCCTTGTAACAACCCTTAACCTGGGAAACATGCATAGGATAGGATATTCATGTTTATCCCTGTGAATGGGAAAACCAAGGCGGTTAACACACGGGCAATCGTCAGATCACCTCGTGCCCATCGTCGGGTTACCGGAGCTATTGCAGTGTGTTGTGTATGATACACACGTTCCTTTAATTTGGTAGTACCCACTTATCTGCTGGGTTCAGGCAAGGTCTGTAAAGTGCCTTGCCCAAGGACACAACAGTCTAGCCTGCAACCTTTCGATTAAAAGGCGACGCACTCAACCACCAGACTAACCGGCCAAAGTAAAATACCACTTACATTTAATATAGTTCTACATCCACAGGTGACAGGCCAGGCTGACCCAACAGGTTGTGGGGAAGGGTTCTCCTATGTTAAAGTTCCCATGAAGCCCCAGCAATCCAAGGTGAGTTTCTGCTTTTGTCATTAGTGATGTGATCATCTTAAGTCTTCCCTCTTGAACTTTTTTTTCTTTTTATTATATCGTTCGTTCTTTACTACCTTACATTACATTAGTATGGATGGGTCCACGGTAGCCACCGGGACCAGGAATTAAGGCCATTAAAGGCCCGTTACTCCAGCGCCCCGAGCTATCATCTTAATTCATCCCACTGCCAGAGTAGCAGAATATTGATTCCTGGTCCCAGTGGCTACCGTGGACTTGCCCATATTAATGTAATATCAGAATATTGATTGTTGCCAGTATTTCAATACAATCTAAAACTAGCTGATGCAATCTCCCACATAGGAATAGAAACAACAAAAAAGTTATACTTTTTTGAGAGGAATCCTAATGATTCTTTATTTCATTGGACTTAAAGTGTTATATTCGCTTTTTGTTTAAACGTTCATAAATTCTGACTAAAAAAAGTAGTACAGCTAACGTCTTTATCTATCACTGATTTGATCCATACTCCAGCAAATTTTTAGTTTAAATATATCAAAACGGATTTGTGTTTTTTTAATATTCTCACATCACCAAAAATACTTTACAAAATTCTGAGGTTTTTATAAAAATGTATAAAAAAAACATTTTTTTACTTTTTTAAACATTTTTACAAAGCTATACCTGACCAAATTCGATTTTAAAATAAACAGATAACAAAAAAAAGCAATTTACAGCAACAAGCGGAGTCTGCGCCGGCGCCACCCAAGAAACTCGTCACCGGCACTGACGCTGATCTGCGGCGATTGTCACTCTCAAACGCCAAGCAGCTGCTGAAGAAGTTTGGGGTTCCAGATGAGGAGGTTGGTGTTTCCCCATTTACCCTCAATCATTGGTTTTGTCTTAGTAAGCCCAATCTGGTGTTGCCAATGTACTTGTAGGATCCTTAAACGTGTTTTTTAATTTAATTTTTCTTTTCACTTTTGTTTTCAATTGTATACATACCATGGGTGTGTGTATTACAAAATGAAAAGTATGAACTCGGAAGCGAAAGTGCAAACACACCACACAGGCTGCAAAATAAAAAAATAGAGAATGCATTTCACTGAATAATTAAGAATTCGACTTGAACCGAATTTTAATGTAGCCGAATTCAACCCACCAAGCTATTCGGTCGTAGCTATACTCCGTATATACCCTTAAACAACTTTGATTATTGGCTTGAGGTGTCTTTTATATTCCATCAGTCGATTGTTGGCAAAAAGCATAACTCTAGTACGGTGTTTTTACCCACATTTATTGGACCCTTGTCACCCAGATCTGCAAGCTATTCAAATTGGAAATGTTCATGCTAACTTTATCATTTTCTACGGGCACTCCCATGTAACAGACTAGGACACTACTTTAAGTTTAAAAAAACCTTGTTTAAGACATGCACATACTTTTTTTAAAACAGGCACATACCCTTTTTAAGACATGCACATACCCTTTTTAAAGGATACACATACCCTTTTTAAGGCATGCACATAATTAAAATCAATCAATTATTACCCAGATCCGCAAGTTATCGCGCTGGGAGGTAATCGACGTGGTTCGCACAATGTCAACCGAGCAGGCGCGAGCAGGAGAGGGGGGTATGAGCAAATTCGCTCGTGGCACAAGATTCTCAGTGGCAGAGCACCAGGAGAGGTACAAGGAGGAATGTCAACGCATCTTCGACTTGCAGAACAAGTAAGGATGTTCTGGTACAAAATTCAGCTACTTTAGTTGGTGTAT
Source organism: Ciona savignyi (assembly GCA_000149265.1). Classification (NCBI taxonomy): domain Eukaryota; kingdom Metazoa; phylum Chordata; class Ascidiacea; order Phlebobranchia; family Cionidae; genus Ciona; species Ciona savignyi. The sequence goes on from CH003275.1 coordinate 2,447,067, forward strand.
CTGTATTATTATTAAATAATCCATGAGCATTATTTTGGCTGTCTGGTTAGATTACCATCCGTTGAAAGTTAGTATCAGCCGTTGAAAGTTGTTGGCTTAAAACCAGTCAGCAGCTAGTGGGTTGTGTCCTTTGACTAGGCATTTACCGGACATTACCTGAAACCAGTGGATAAATGGGTTAAATTAAAAAATTAAAAATTGTAGTCATTTTTAATAAAATGCATTAGCTCTGGTAGCATGAGGTAATCTGACGATTGTCTGGATTATAATGTTGTCTCTACCCTTTCTCCCATTAAAGGTAGTATGATTATCCTATTTCCTCCTATTACATTACAAATTATGGCAGGCCGGACAATAATTTCACTGTATGCATCCAATATGATTGTGATAAATATTTATTTTATTCTTATTTGACATATTTTTTTGCTCCCTTTTTTTATATTGTTGCAACCTTTCTAATTCAGACCCATTTAATCACAACACAATGAAAATGTTTAGTTCTTTAATATTTCAACAAGAGTTAGCACGTAATAACAGTAAAGCATGAAGTAAAGTTAAGTTCCTAAATATTTTAACAAACGTTTGTATTCGGAAGGTCGGTAAATATTCGGAATAATACAATATTCGGAAACAGGAAACATCAGGAAAATATTCAGTTGTATAGTTAATCATTTTCATAGCGCAATGCAATATTACTTGGTAAGTCATGAATGGTAACTCTTATTTAAAAACAGCTATGGAGATTTAAAATATTAACAAAACTATAGGAACAAGAAATATTAGACAAATGTTCAGTTTTCAAAATTTTTGAGAAAAGTTTTTAAAATTTTTTGGGAAAATTTGAGCATACAATAATGCCGAAAATGTCATTAAGCACTTTTATACAAAAAAGAATATTTAGATCTTTATTTTCTTAGAAAAAGGTAATGCACTATAACATTTGGACATCTTATAAAGCAAAGTTTGCAGTCATAATGTCGGAAAATATTGAGAACATGGAATAACGACATATTATTTAAGCTGTTTGAATTGCACAGGGACGAATCATAATCGAAGCACCGTGTATATGTAACTAGAGTAATAGTGTCATTTCTGTACATTAAGACACATTTAAATAAGTCAGTATGGATGTACTAGGTATATAGGCGTCAATTCCTTGGGTTTGGGGTTGGCATGTCACCCCTGTATCAAATTTAGGGGTATTATCATACAAAATAAACTATTTTCCATTTAATTATCCATTAAACAGACTTATGGAAATTAAAAGGCAGAAGGAAGAATTTGTAGAACCAAAAGTATTGCTTATATTGGTGAAATAAATGTTTCTGCCAATTTTAAAGCATTTAAAACCGGGTTCAATTAGGTAATGTCATATTGCCACCCCAGTTTTGTTTACAAGGATAAACCGACACCCATGGTGTAAGGCAGTACTGCATAAATTCTTAAAATCGGTGATGTCATCACATTTCAGATTTGTTAGCCTAATATTGTTTCAATGGTGGTTAGTAATGCACTGCAATACATTATTAGAATTGTATTCTGGTCACCTTTTCAAGGCTTAAGGAGATATACTGCCATTTCTGTACTTGGACCAGCACAATATTTGTCAAAGTTATTCTTGAAGAACCATAAATGGATTTTAAAGTTTGATTGTCTAAAAAGAGGGATAAGAGGGGTCATTTTAACCCCAGAGTGTATAAATTACCCCTTAATTCCCAAACATAAGTTGTATGTTGGGTAAGATGATTCTTATTACCGTCACAACGATAAGCGAGACCCCGATAGCTGAACAGAACATGCCCCGACAGATAAACCCGGATATTCTCTCGTTTTTAACCCCTGGGGGTCGATAGCAGGTGATGCAAAGCGCCAGCCACCCCCCCACTACCCCACCGATCACGAACTGGGTTTGTACCAGCGCCTCGGATAGCTGCGGCTGTTTGTTGAACGAGTGGTACTTGTCGATAATGAACACGGCGACCGCCATGACGTTCGCCAGTAGGATCCAAGCGCATGCAACGGCGATCACGATGAGCTTTTGGCGGTTCGGGTCGCTCCGTGCCACTATGTGCATCGTGAGCACGCAGATGCCCATCATGCACATCCAGAACATGAGGAACACTGCCACCTGCCCGCATCCTCCTAAAAAGGGGGGAGTACGACTTTTAAAATCAATTTATGAATTTGAGTAAAGTTCGATTAGAGTTACCACTTTGAAAATCAAGTTTAAAAATCAATTTATGAATTCTGGTATTTAAGACTTGAAAATTTTTGTAACTACTTTGAAAATCAACAATTCCAGTTTTTTGGTCTGATCTTTTGCGTCAAACAATAAAATTAGCTTATTCTTGTACAAAACAGATTCAGTTGGACCTATACAGACAGAGACAAACCACACATTCAGAGAGACACTTAAACTCATGTACACCTAAACACCACACAACTGGTGCGCACCCATTCATGCGGACTCATGCACACACACTCACAAAGGCATGTGCACACACAAAAACACACATGCACAAAATCACACAGGCCCTACACACACTCACAAGACACTTACACACATGCACACATTCCCACAGGCCCTACACACACTCACGAAAACACCTACACACACATGCACACATCCACAGGCCCTACACACACTCACGAAAACACCTACACACACATGCACACACTCTCACAGGCCCTACACACACTCACAAGACACTTACACACATGCACACATTCCCACAGGCCCTACACACACACTCACAAAGACACTTACACACACATGCACACACTTACAGACATGTGCACACACTCAGCATAGACACATGCACACTTTCCCATTTACTTACACACACACAACATCACTTACCCATCATTCCACTTCCACCCTTAGTTATCTTGAGTTTATGGAGTTCAACTTTCTCTTCTTCATCGCTTAAACTCTCCTCATCAAATTCATCTTGAACCAACTTCATTGAATCCATTTCCAAGTTTTGGCAAAATTCCTAATTTTTTCCAAGTTTTGGCAAAATTCCTAATTTTTTCCAAGTTTTGGCAAAATTTCTAATTTTTTCCAAGTTTTGGCAAAATTCCTAATTTTTTCCAAGTTTTGGCAAAATTTCTAAAGAAAATTCAGGAAATAAATTGTACTGCATAATTTAATTTAAATTACAAAATGTGTCATTTTAAGGGTTCTTAATTTGAGAAGTTTTATAACAGATTTTATTTTTTCTCTGATTATTTTACAAATCTATGCATTATTTCCTAAAGGTATGATATTATCTTTTGAAGATAATTTATTTCATGTCACCCATATGTCCACCCAATTACATAATCTGTCTTTGCCTATGACCGCTCGCTTTTAGATCAAACACAAGACAATTAGATTGTAAATACGTATTCCAAACACCAGACACTTGAGAACATATGAAAATTGAACCACATACTTTCACATATGTCTCTGTTATTTCAGCACAGCCTAACCACTTAATCTTTCCACACTTTTTTTGGCTTTTATTACATAATAAATTTCTGCCTGCTTAATTTCCGATAAAAAATAAACAGCATTAAATTTAATTACATAGTACACAATGATGGTAAACAATAGTCTTTGTTTGCTCACAGTCTGATAATTCTAAACTCATTTTCTTCACTGCTAAACACCAATATATCCTCTCCCATGTTACAACATAATATCCATTATGACCTCATAATTTTCTAACCGAATAATCCACAAAAAGATAAAAGTTGTTTATTTTACGCCACTTCACGGTCCAACGCCGGACAAATACCTCAGAATGGTTGAATAAGCGTTCAAAGTTTCACGCACGGAGAGAGAATAAAGGTAAGGAACACGTGAGTGCTGTGCCGCCTTACTTCTGTTTGTTTGGATCCTGTTTGCCCAACCCAACCATAACGCATATGTAGCGCGAGACTTAAGTCTGCTATCAATCCTCACTTTTAAAAACTGTCTTTTGCCTTACTTACCTGCGTTCTGCTATGTTTAAGTGTGTCTTCTTTTAATTATTATATTAACAAAAATAACAACTAATATAAACTACACTTTACAGTACTAAAATGTGGGACATAAAACATATTTTTTTATATGTTTGGAGCCACGGTTCTTCCAGGCCTACATTTTTGGTCTATGTGTCACCATGGACATTTTCTTACTTTTATAAGTTAAGTAATGGTGTAGTTTAAAAAAAACAGCCTTTTCTGGCATCAAAACTTTTTACTGTTTATATGTGCAATCTAACACTATAACTGTTTTTACAAAATTCCAGTTACAAGTTTAATATTTGATAATTCTTCTTTTGTCAATTAGCTGACTTAATTTATTTCTTTACTACCACAATAAATAGACTGAATGAAAAGGACAAATACCAACATAATTTTCCCTGTCTGCCTGTACAGTTTAAATCCTAAAAATGTACATTTAGTTTACTACATATATAACTGGCCGTGTATTTACTCTTATTACATGTAACCTTGTGTTCCAGACAGTATAATTGGATTAATATTGATGGTTATTCATATCACATGTTGTAATTAAGTTACCCCAAAACCATATAATCATGCAGCACACTTAATACCACTTAAAGTTATTTTCCTTTTCTTAGTTATTTTAAATTTAAATTGGTAGTTTGATAACAAAAAAAAATGCAAATAGAAAAATAGGGAAAAGTCACTACGGTAAAAGAAAGCCTAAGATATTACACTTAAGTACAGTTTAAAGTAAAATTAAATACTTTCAGTGTGTTTCTTAAACTTGCGCAAAAAGAATAAAGCCTAATTAGCACTTCTCACTTGTAAGTCTTTTTAATGATAACTCAATCAAACCACACTTTTAAATAACAAAAGTTAATAGCGCCAATAAAAGACGGCGTTATCGCGCTACATCTCAGCTGTTTTAACTCGATCGCACACACAAACTGCTTCCTCAATCAGCCATGCCCAACTCTACCACGTTGCAGTATGATTCATCTCACCAAACCTGTGGTCCTTCATGCTTCACTACCTGTCTATGTGCAACATAAGCCAGCTGAATCCAGTCGTACCTGACATTGAACCTGGCATAAATCTCTCCCATCTTACAAATAGGGCTTAAATTGATTTTAATTATACTTCAGTATAAATGCATATTATTCAAGCCAGGTCTGTCTTGTTTTTTTCATTGCATACAGTACAATACCTTTTTTATGTTCTTGTATATCATTTCTTTATAGATTACTTTCATACTAAAGTTTTTATAACTTAAATACTATTACATTCTCTCAGTTTGTTCTTCTGTTTTTAAAACATTCATTTGTTTGCCTGTACCTATGTCATGGCGTTCGTATACCAGGCCTATTGCTCTATAACAATATTAATATGCCAGTGTCTACATATTCCTCTCTTGTGGCCTTCGCTTCATACTCTACTCTGCAACCACTTTATAAGCCACATATTTGCCCACACCTCCCTCATATACAAAAGCCAACACGCTGAGGCACTTTTACCCTCTGTTCAAATAGCAGCCCAATATTTACGTCTTCGTTTCAAGCAAATAGCGCCGAACAAAGTCTGCATTTTCCCACACAATTCGCTTTTCAGGTTTTACTTAGGTTAACTGACTGAGAAATTTATTACATGCATTAATAGTTTATTTGGGCTTGCTTGTAACCCTTTTATTACTATGTATGTTATGGTTATGACACATAATTAGTTTATTTTCAAAGAAGCAATATTATGGTCTTTTAATTGTCCAATATGACGTTCTATATTAGCTGTGTGCCTTAACATACTAGATCAAATTACTGTTATACTCAATTGCAAAACATCAAATTATATCTATGCCGAAGTATGACACATCACACATCATATCAGTTTTGCACTTTAATAAAACACGTCAGATTTTTTAATACCAAAGTGCAACTCATACATAACCTTTATGCTAAAATATGACGCATTGAATTGCACTTATATATAAAAACATCAGATTACTTTGTACCTTTAATGCAACATATCAGCTGTATTCCTAAATTAGCATTATCATACAGTCTGCTATATGTCGCATAATGTGGTAAAACACCTTAGATACCTAAAGACAACTTAACGCATAAGCCCTAATATTAGAACAACTATTCCATCTGCTATATGTGGCAACATTTGGTAAAAACTTCAAACTGCTTTACTAACTAAATGCAACTATTAATGCATAAGCTGTATTTATAATCTCAGAACAACTATACAGTTTGCAATATGTGGCACAATATGATAAAAAACATTGGAAGCCTAAATATAAATTAATGTCTCAGCTTTATTCATAATCTTAGAACAACTAAACAGTGTGCTATATGTGGCATAATGTGGTTAAAAACACCAGCTTACTTTTTAACTATATGCAACTAGTAATGCATCAGCTGTATTTATAATCTCACAACAACTGAACAGTCTGCTCTATGTCGCACAATATGATAGCAAATGGTGTCCAGTTGCATCTCTCTTATACAGGAAGTCCTGATTGCTGGTGGTTTCCTGATCAATTCCTATACAATCTAATCCTTCATCCATTTGTGCTGAAATTAATCACCAATTATTATATGCTGTGCTTGTGTAATCCCATACCTTTTGCTGATTTTATGTGTGCTTTAAATGTTGTGTTGGCTGCGCTACTGCAACATTTAAAGCACATATTTTGTTAAATAATTCTGCCCTGGAAAAAAGTGTCCAACTGTGTAAGTTTTGGTAAACTTACCGGTTAACACATTATTTTACGCTGTCTGGTTATAAACATAAATTTGTATATATAGAGCCAACATAAACCACACGAATTAAAGTGTTTTGCTTTATTAACCTTAACGACGTTGTTTTCATCACACATGTAACTCTACCATAGCTTATTTCTGTATTTTTACTGACGTTTTATATGAACACAATTTAAAATAACTTATTTAAATTTTATTTCAATTGTTTTTATTTGATCGCAAGTGTCCACATATTATTTCTGCCATCTTTTTCCAGCACAGGCAGCCGTACTGCGTCTATTCCAATGATAATGCACCTATTGCAATAATTAAATAAGAGACCAAGGTCTTTGAGAGACTAAGGTTTTTTTCAGCACTGGTAGTGTCTTCCTGCACCTATTCCACCTTAAACACCTCACAGCATATGTGCATAATTGTACCCTCATTTTAATACACCAAACCTCTCTACAGAGTTCTCTCATCACGAGATATTCTTTCAACCGACGAAGACAGCAGTTCAGCAGACGATTCGGACTTCGAAGAAATGGGAAAAAATATCGAGAATTTGCTCAGCAACAAAAAATCGACTGTGCAGGTCATTTATGTACATGTGAATATAATACCATAGATCTGTATTGACCGCATGCATGCCCAACTTTCGCTTGATATTAACCACCTTAACATCAACAACCAATTTTATCCTATTATTATACCGTTCACACTATCTTAACCCCATGATACCCCCTTCCACGCAAACCAGAGTTTCTTTAATGATAACTATTAAACCACGGTCATTCCCAGATTTTCTTTATGGTAAA
>CH003275.1:2454703-2503003 GCA_000149265.1 Ciona savignyi
CTCTAAAGGATCCCACACATTCAAACCCAAATTAACATTATGATTAACCCCATGACACTACTTACCCCGTTTACCCATGATACCCCATCAACCAGCTGCCACCTAACCAAAGTTTACATAATCATAACCGATAACCCACACTTAAAAACCCCATGAATGTAATAAACCCATTTTTTCATAATACCCAACCTATCAGCTACCACTTAACCCAAGTTTACCTAATCATAATCAACAATTCACACTTTACCCCATGATACTAACAATCACTTCAACCCCTAAACCCCCACCCCCAACCTCCTTATTGACATAGTCCCACCCAATTTTACCTATTGATAACAAACAGTCCACACTTTACCCCATGACACTGACAACCCCCTCAACCCCCACCTACACTTTTTTAACTCTCACCTGCTCTGTAACCACCATTTAACCCCTTTAATCCCACCCAAGTTTACCCAATGATAACAAACAATCCACACTTTACTCGGTGGTCACTTACAACCCCTCAACCCCACCTCGACGCAGATGTCCCATGAGAAGGAGGAGCAGGAGCGGAAGGAGTTGATGAAGATGATGAGCGAGGATCGATCCGACCCCAAATCCGGGGTCAGGATGAAGAAGGAAGATGACCCTTCCATTCCTAACCTCGCATCCATGGTAAGCGGGGTCATTTTATCGACCCGCGGAACTTAAAATCTTTTTTAAAGATTTGTCCAGGTTGTCAAATTATTGATCCATTTGTCAAAAAATTTAAAAAAAATTATTGTTCTTAAAAAATTGTAAATTGTGTACGTTAAACGGGGTTATTTTATCCTCCTTCTGGGGTGAAATTGTTTTAAAGATTTCTTCAAGTTGACGAACATTTTTGGTTAATTTGTCAAAAATTGTTAATAAAATTAATAAATTATTGTCCATAAGAATTTGAAAAATGTCTATGTAAAACAAATTAAAACAAATTATCGTTAGCGAAAAGTTTAAAGTTTTTATCAAAACTTGTAAAAATAATTTAATTTGTGTAGTATTTTAAAACAAAAATAAAAAAATTGTAAATTATCCAAATAAAAAAATTGTAAATTATATATACATTTAACAAATTAAAAATATTGTCTCTGACCAAAAAAATATGTTTGTCAAAAATTGTCAACCAGAGCGGCAGATGTTTACGGATCCGAAGAAAGTTCCGGAATGAGGACGGATCGGAATATGTTCGATCGGAGATGGTGCGCAAGCCTGAGGTGGTGGATGCTTATGTGAAGATCAGGTCCTCCAAGGTGGGTTGGGATGCTGGATTTTCTTGTGTGGCGGAAGGATAGATGACAAATTGGTATCTTTTATTATGATAAGGGTTTGTTATGATAGTCTGTTATCTTTTACCTTACATGGTATCTATTACGATAATGGATTATCTATTACAAGAGCGGGTTATCTTTTATGATGGTGAGTTATCTTTTTTTTATAGTGAGTTATCTTTAATGGTAGTGAGTTATCTTTAATGGTAGTGAGTTATCTTTAATGGTAGTGAGTTATCTTTAATGGTAGTGAGTTATCTTTAATGGTAGTGAGTTATCTTTAATGTTAGTGAGTTATCTTTTGTGATACTAAGTTATCTTTTGTGTTAGTAGGTTATTTATTAAATTACCATCACTTTTATTAAAAAAATTCGATCACAATTTAAAAGTTTGAATCAAAATAATATGAATAAAACTTATTTGTTTACTGATGTAGAATGAAGATTTCATCAAGAAGTTCATGATGATGGACGAGCAACATCGGGAGGAGATGAGGAGAGAGAAGAGGAGATTGCAGGAGCAGCTCAGGAGGATCAAGAGGAACCAGGAGAAGGAGCGAACCGACAAAGAGAGGAAAAAGGATCGGAAAATTAAAGACGTGAAGATCGAGAACTTGAAAACATCGGTGAGAACGATAGAGGATAATATTTGTATGTTTATAAGTAAATGTGTTTATTCTTTATGTTTATTCCAGTGGATGGGAAAACCAAGGGTGTTAATTCTTGCGTAATCTTCAGATCACCTCACGCCCACTGTCGGGTTACCAGAGCTATTACAATGTGTTCTTTATGAAATTGTTTCTTCCTTTTTGGTACAACCTAGTAAATTTATTGGGTTCAGGCAATGTCCGCTAAGTGCCTTGCCTAAAGACACAACAGATTGGCAAGCAACCAGTTCAAACCTGAAAGGTGACGCACTTAAGCGGATTTTTTATCAACATGCTATAATAACTGTTGTTTTCCTGAATTTTGGCCATTTCTTAAACTACACACATGATACTTCGATGACCCATTGTTATAATGCTGATAACAAATTGTTGGAAACTTTGCTTGCGCTCAATTCATGGTTCGTGTTTTATTTTATTGTTTTCGTGCAGCAAATGAAATGCGGCGCGTGCGGGCAACTGGGGCACATGCGGACCAACCGGTTCTGCCCGATGAACTCAACCAAGATGGGGAATCCCCCCGACCAGCCGGTGGCGCTCACAGAGGAGCAGGAGGAAGACATGGAGAAGAAGATGTTGATGGACTCGGAGAATCTCATCAAAGTGGATGGCACCAAGATCACACTGTCCAAGGATCTTTTCAAAAGGTTCGTGGGGCTGAATAGCTTGGTGGGTTAGTACCTCACATTCTACCTGAAAGGTTGTGGGATCGAAACGGAAATAAAATTTTAAAAAAAATGGCACTAAGATCACACTGTCCAAGGATCTTTTCAAAAGGTTCGTGGGGTGCATGACTGGCCGAATAGCTTGGTGGGTTAGTACATCACATTCTACCTGAAAGGTTGTGGGATCGAAACTGAAATGAAATTTTAAAAAAATGTGTTGGCTTAATTTACCATCTTTGTTTTTATAATGGAATTAGCTGTTATGTGTCTATTTTTTTTGTTTTTTCGTGGTTATTTTTGGTAATTTTCTCTTTTTTTAAGAAACACTAATATAATAGCCCTTTTTTAATATATTTTATTCAATCGTATATTTCTTGCAACTTGTGATCGATAGAGGTCATCGTTTCCAAGTCAACTATCACTTTTTAACAGTGGCGGAACCAGGTCCAAATGACTTGTGGGACAAATCCAAGTAAAAATCTGTTTTTAAAAGTCCTCAAAGAGTCAATTTGAATTCCAATTGTGGTGTAGAAAAAACTGTAGAAAGAAAACGTTATGATTGGACACAATCCACAATTATAGTTATGATTGGACACAATCCACACTTATAGTTATGATTGGACACAATCCACAATTATAGTTATGATTGGACACAATCCACACTTATAGTTATGATTGGACACAATCCACAATTATAGGTATGATTGGACACAATCCACAATTATAGTTATGATTGGACACAATCCACAATTTAAATTCTAGGGGGGGCAATGTCCCCGTTGTCCCTCTGGCTGGTTCCACTCTCACTTTATAAAGCTAAAACGAATCTTCTCATGGTGGTACAAACCAACCAGTCATATATTGCAGTGCTGAGATGGTTCGTCGCAAATCTCTGGTCCTTAAGTTCAAGAACCCGGACCAATCCACCACACACCAGCTTCCTGCAACCAACACCTCGTTTAACCCGTCGAAACGGAAACGAAAATACCAGGTATGGTTGCGTCGCTATTCGGGATTCAGTGAAAACTGCGTTTTAAAATAGGTGGGTAGTAATATGCAGTACAGAATAGAACTGGTTTCAGTTTTATGATAAATGATAAATATGTGCCAGAGATCACTACTTGATTTGCTTTCGTTACTATTCAAGGCTTTGGTAAAAATATGTGTTTGAAAATAGGTGGGTTTTAACACCCATACAACCACCTACCTTACTCACCCATCTTTCACCCCCCTTACTTACCCACCCATCTTTATTACCCAACCACCTTACTTCGCCACCCATCTTCCTTACCAACCAATCTTCCACCCACCTTACTTACCCACCCATCTTTCTTACTCAACCACCTTCTTTACGCACCCATCTTTCACCCACCTTCCTTACCCATCTTTCTTACTCAACCACCTTCTTTACGCACCCATCTTTCACCCACCCGTCCACCTTTCTAACCCTCATTTCCCACCAGGGTTCTATCACCCACTGCGACTACTTGACGAGGATAGCTAAGAAGAAGGAGAGAATCCGAGCCGACCCCACCGTCACCCTATCCACCCTCCTTGAAAGCGTACTCAACAAAATAAGGGATATTACAGATGTGAGTTTTCCATGCGATGGATTTACGGGGTTTCTTAGATTTTAATCATAAGCGCATAATATATGAACGCTTACACACTAATAATTATCAGATTATCGCTCGGCCAATGTAGGATTACCAAAGCTATTGCAGTGTTTATATATGCTTTATGCTTTAGATGTTTTCTTTGTTTTTCCACACAACCCACTAATCTACAGGTATATGTGGTAGTATCTTGCCCAAGGACACAACCGTTTTTACAGCGGGTGGTTTCGACCCCACAACCTTTACCTACCAGCTAACCGCCAATGCTCTGACCAATTGAGCTAATCAGTCACACAAGTAATATTTAAAATCACCCCTTTATATAAAAAAACTATTTAAAGTTTAAGTATTTTCTTTATATCCTCGGCAGACTTTGCCCTTCCATGTTCCAGTCAACCCCAAAATGGTGAAGGATTATTACAAGATAGTGGAAAAACCAATGGACTTGCAGGTGAATATAATAATCTCAACCCATTAACCAACCCTACTCTCACCCCAGCATTACCCCACTCTAACCCCAGCATTACCCCACTCTAACCCCAGCATTACTCTACTCTCACCCCAGCATTACTCTACTCTTACCCCAGCCTTACCGTTATAATAATTGCAACCCCAGAACTAACCCTACTCTCACCCCAGCCTTACCCTAATATTAATCTCAACCTCAGAACTAACCCTTCTCTCATCCCAGCCTTACCTAATATTAATCTCAACCTAAGAACTTACTCTTCTAGTCTTATCCCAGTCTTAACACCCACCCTAAATTCCCAACGTTTATTAATACCTTATGACTGTATATTTTACCATACTTTTCTTGCTTCCCCACCCGTACCAGAACTGACCTTAACTTTAACCCCATCCTTACTGCAATGGTATCTTTCATTGAATGTTTTTTTACCGGCCTTTAAATTCAGTTCTGTACTTTACATTTTACATTACTGATATTTTTTAGGGCTTTACGTTTATTTTGTCATTTACTAAATTACTTGTGTTACAGCGCCAAGTTACATTATAAGTTTGTTTAAACTCTTTAATAAATGCAAATTCAGTGCACTTACCCCTTAAATTCCCTATGCCCTTAAATTTTATACCTCCCTCGGTCTTACAAATTAACAAACCCTTTGTTCCCCCACCCATACCAGAACTGACCTCAACTCTAACCCCATCCTTACCCCACTCTAACCCCACCCTTACCCCTTAAATTCCCCATGCATATCAGTACCTCCCAAGTTTGTACAAATTAACAACCCCTCGTTCCCCACCCTTACCCTAACTCTAACCCCATCCTTAACCCCTTGAATTCCCCAAAGGCCTTAAGCCCTTAAATATCTAACAAACCCTTTGTTCCCCATCCAGACCATGCGGGAAAACGTCCGTCGCAAGATGTACCTGTCGCGTGCCGACTTCCGTGAACACGTCGAGCTTATCGTGCAAAACTCGCGCATTTACAACGGCAACGACAGCCCCCTCACACGCACTGCACAGAGGATGGTGGATTTCACTGACGAACAGTTTAAGGTCGGTTCTTGTCTTTCACACAAAATCATTTGTATTCCCCTAACATTTTATCTGGTTGATGTAACTTGTAATTAAATTATTTAACTTAAATTTTACATTAACACCTTACTAACCGTAATTTGTAATCAAATTATTTAACCTAAACTTTACAATAACATCTTACTAACCATAATTTGTAATTAAATTATTTAACCTAAACTTTACAATAACATCTTACTAACCATAATTTGTAATCAAATTATTTAACTTAAACTTTACAATAACATCTTACTAACCGTAATTTGTAATTAAATTATTTAACTTAAATTTTACATGAACACCTTACTAACCATTTTATATGCAATAATATTTTGGTTTACCTAACACCCCTTGTCCATCCCAAAGAGATGTTTATTAAAACATTTTTTTCTTTTGTGTTTCATTAATACACCAGCCACTATTTTTATGCGATAATAATTTGTTCTAAAAACACTTCGGGTAATATATTTTTGGACTGAAATAAGCTTCCATTCACTTTATCCTTTTAATGCTACCCTACTTCTACATCAGTCTGGTTGGTTAGTCTGGTGGTTTAGTGCGTCGCCTTTCAATCGAAAAATTGCGGGTTCAAAACTGGTCGCTAGCTAGTCAGTTGTGTCCTTGGGCAAGGCACTTTACGGACATTGCCTGAACCCACCGAATTAATGGGTTTTTACCAAATTGAAAAAATGTGTCTATCATATACAACACACTGCAATAGCTCAATGCAATAGCTCCGGTAACCCGACGATGGGCGCGGGATAATCTGACGATAGTCCGTGTGTTAACCCCCTTGGTTTTCCCATTCTCGGGGACAAACATGATTATTTTATCCTATCCCTCATCATTTACTATGTTAATTCTATTTCCCACCAAAACATTTTGTTTCATCCCCCCCCCCAGATAATGGAGGACAAACTGATGCGGCTTGAGAAAGCCATCAACCCTCTGCTGGACGACGATGATCAAGTTGCTTTCAGCTTCATCCTCGACAACATCATCACTCAGAAGATGATGGCAATACCTGATGTACGTTTGAATTTTGATGGAATTTTTTTTGTTTGTTTCCATTTTTTGTTTTTATCATTTTTTCCATTCTCGGTGTGTTATGAAAGAAACGAATTAGGGGTGTGCCAAGCAAAATTAAAAATCTTAATACTGTTTGATGTAAATTGGCAAAATAACCAAAAAATTTCTGATGTGAGTTTTAATTTAGATGGAAGTTTTTTCCGTTTTTTTTATTCAATTTTTCCTACTCTCATTATGGTAATAAAACACCAAATTAGGAATGTGAAACATAGAAATTTAAAAACAGTTTATTTAAAATTGCCATAGAAAATGACGTTTTTTATGACTAAATTATCTTATAATATAATAAAAGAGTAAGGCAGTCACAAACATACCGCAAATATTCTATTATTTTACTTTTAAAGTAGTGCCCTTAAATATAGCACACCTTTACATTTTCTTTCCTGTTGACCCTTGCTCTTCATTTGACCATAAATGAATGGCAGCTAATTTTTGTTTCGGTTGACAGTCTTGGCCGTTCCACAACCCTGTTAACCGCAAGATCGTTCCGGATTATTACAACGTGATCGAGAGACCCATGGATCTCGGCACCGTACGTAAGAACGTGCAGAAGCATCTCTATCAGAACAGGTTGGTTGACATATTCTTGAAAAAGAAGTTACCAAGGCAGACGAATGTTTGGTAATTTAGATTGGGAATAAACACAATGTAATCTGGGAATTGCTCTTGCTATTACCCTTTTCCATTCTGGAGATAAACATAATAATCGTATAATTAGGGTTGACATTTTACACAATGTAATTTGGGTACAGTTTAATTTAAAACATGTGTGTTAGAGTGCACGCTAGTATAGCACTGATATTGTTTTAGATAAATTGCCCAAGCAGATGACGTTCTTTTTTCATGCAATTTTAGTTGACGTTTTTTAATACAATTTATAGTGTTTTTCCCGTTTTTTACTGTGGTAATTAGGTAAAACACGAGGGACATAGGGTAAAGTAGAATTTAAAATCTCTATAAATTTAAAATTTTGTGCATACTTTACCATCGCTGGTTTATCAGACCCCCCCCCCCCCCTTAACGGGTGATTACTGTTCTATTCATGTCCACAGGGGTCAGTTCATGGAGCACGTCGAGTTAATCATGACAAACAGCGTTCGGTTCAACGGCGGCGATTCCAACTTCACGAACACGGCGCGCAAAGTGGTCGAAATTTGCCGCACGACGCTCGACGAATACGACGAGCATCTTACGCAGCTCGAAAACGACATCGCGGCAGCGAAGAAGGCAGCGGAGGCGGAAGCAGCTGATATTGATGATGAGGCTTCTTCCAGTATGGTGGTGGGTTGTGTTTGGTTTGGGTTGGATTTGTTTTTTTTTGGGGGTTGTTGTGTTTGGTTTGTGTTTGGTTTGGGTTAAAAACCACTACCTTTATTGGGTTGGATTGTCGAAAGAAAGGTAGTGGTTTGTGTTTGGTTTGTTTTATCTAATATTATTGGGTTGGATTGTCGAAAGAAAGGTAGTGGGTTGTGTTTGGTTCGTTAAATCTGCTGGTAGTGCGTTGGATGATCAGGGAAAGGTTGAAGGTTTAAAACCAGCCATTTGGCTCGTTTCTTTCTTAATATAGCATTGGATTGTCAAAGGAAAGGTGGTCGTATCAAAACCAGCTATTTGGGTTCTTTGTCCTGGTTGTACTGCGTTGGACTATTAGTAGTACTTGTTTAGCTGGAATTGCTTTAGATTATCAAAATAGCGGTGGGATCGAAAATATTGGCCTCTGCTTGTAGTGGTTTAAAATAGTAGTAGTATTTATAGTGGTGTTGGTAGTGGTTGGAGTGGCTGATTGTGGTAGTGTGTTGAAAGGTTAGAGGAGAGGTTGTGGGATCAAAACCAGCTGACTAGTCGATTTTTGTCTGTCGATTTTGGGCATTGCATAAATCTGCCTTCCATTAAACCTAGTGGATTAGTAAAACACGTAGAACAAAAACTATGGCAATGTCTCTGCATATTTAACAGACAACAATAGCCTAAATACTTAACCAAGATACTTACCACACAACACCTAAACGCAGTAAAGTAAATGGTTTTACACAAGCATACATAATACACTGCAAGCATACATAATACACTGCAAGCATACACAATACACTGCAATAGCTTTGTAACTTGTAATGGGCATGAGGTTATTCAACGATTACCTCATTATATCGCCCTGCATAGTACCACCCATGCTGTTAAAGATTAATCTTCCAAGCCTAGTTATTATATTCACATACTGTTGTATTCTTGTATTGGAGGTACTTGTATTGGATGAAATTAAAGCGAAACACGTCAGGTTATATGGCACGAAACGCACACATGTTATATACCAAAGTAAATGATTATTACATACATGCGGACATGATTACAGGTGATTACAGGACACGCATGATTATAGGGCACAAAATAACTGTCTGGAAACCTGCATGTATTACTACAAGGAAAGAAGTTAAACGCATTTCCTCAACACATACAATATGATATTTGCAGAATGATGACAGCTTGGAGATAGATGAAGACAGCAACATGTCGATGATGGAATCTGACGATAAAATGGTAAGTTCCTGTCCTGACATTATGGTTCAACACTATTATTTAAGGACTTCACTGGTTCCTAAAATGGGGTCTGCGGAACTTTTAGGGTCTGTAAACACATTCAGAAGGTCCGCGAAAGAAGTGTAGGTCTATTTTTTCTACTATACGGTATATTGATTATGTGGTTGTGATTATTTCATTTTTGACTTTATGATGTGTAGGAGGGTTAAAACATTTATTCGTCCTGAAGTGGTCTACAGCAGTGTTTTTTTGTTTTTTTTTTGAAACTCTGTTTTTATTTACAAATCCAAACATTAAGGTTGTGTGGTTAAATGGCTAACATGACAGATACATATACCAATTCTATGTAACGGTCTTAGGGTCAAGCCCATGTGGTATAACCTTTGTCCAATAAAAAAATGAAATTTTGGTGTTTACACAAGTAATAATGGTTGAATTTAAAGTTCTTTACC
Organism: Ciona savignyi; assembly: GCA_000149265.1. NCBI lineage: Eukaryota > Metazoa > Chordata > Ascidiacea > Phlebobranchia > Cionidae > Ciona > Ciona savignyi. The sequence goes on from CH003275.1 coordinate 2,464,550, forward strand.
ATGATTAAAAAAAATAATTATCATACAGACATATTTCCTAAATTAAGATGATTTACCAGTATTTAATGCAATCGGACATTTAGTATAGCGTCAAAACCCACCGCCATAATGGTCATCTTTACCTTACCCATATGCAGGGCCGGGGTGATTCCGACGTCGACATAGAAACAACAGATCCAGCAGAGCAGCCGTCAATGGACCAACAACTTAGCATGGTAAGTTTGCGCCGTCTGCTCTTGGTTTACCTCAAAAGAGGGTGATTGGAGGTTCTAACATCCTCGTGACAGGCGTTTGAGTCAACCGAGGGCCCGGAGGACCAAGCAGGGATGGAGGAGGGGAAGAGCAGGTTGCTGGAAGATCTCCTCATGTCCGATGTCGAGTTATCAGACGGTGAAAGTGAGGACGAAGGAGATAACCCGTTTGCAACTCGTAAGTCTTTGTTTGGTGGTGAAAAACTGAAAAGTGGTAAGGAAACTGCACACTAAAGTGAATATTAGGGCATTAGAGTTAGTTTAAAACTTGGGGTTGGAGTTAAGTTTAGTTTATTGGGTTAAAATTAGTATTTAGAACAGGGCTAAAATTAGTTTCTTTGGTTTATTTTCCCTCCTTCCCTCACTTCCTCTTTTTAGTGATGCCCATTTAAGTCGTACTAAATTAACTTTTAAAATATTACTGAGTTAAATATGACTGCCTAAATTTAATATCACTATCTTCTGATAATGTTTTACACCACATTAAATATCATCTTTTCCACTATATTGTTATGGTTTGTATGATATTTAGGTTTTATCCCTGTGACTGGGAAAATATTAGACGGTTATCACACAAGCAATTGTAAGATTACCTTGCAGTCAGGTTACCACAGCTTTTGTAAGATGTTGTAAATTATTGAGACGTCCCTTCAGTATAGAAGAACTCATATTCTGTTGCCCAATGTTTGTAAGTTCCATATCCAAGGACACAACCGTCTAGGATAGGATATTCATGTTTATCCCCGTGAATGGGAAACCGAGGAGGTTATCACACGGGCAATCGTCAGATCACCTCGCACGCACCGTCGGGATACCGGAGCTATTGCAGTGTGTTGTATATGATAGACACGTTCCTTCAATTTGGTAGAACCTAATAATCTGCTGGGTTCAGGCAATGTCCCTAAAGTGACCCAACTGACTAGTTTAGGCAATGCCCAAGGACACAACCGACTAGCTAGCGACTTTCGCACCTGCAACCTTTCGATTGAAAGGCGACGCACTTAACCGTTAGACCAACCCGCCGGACGAAATTCAAATAAAATCTACTGCCAAAATTGGAGATATATAAAAAATCAAACTGTAGTAATCCACTAGGTCCAGGCGACGTTCGATACTCAAGGTTGTACTCGACGCACAAATGACACAACTAAATATTCTATCTGTCCTACAATATCGTGCACTACAATATCCCTCATACAGGTTCAGATAGTGAAAATAGCGATGATGGGAGGGAAGATATAACAGCCGTCCTTCCCAAGACAGATATCCAACCTTCCACTACTCATCGTAAGTTTCTAAGATAGTATAACCCGCTGGTAGCGTGTCGGCCGTCGCCAGAAATGTTTCGAAACCTGTGGTGTGCATTTTCGGAAATCCGAATCATTCCCACGGTAGTATATTGTGTCTTTGGGTAGGTCTACTTTGCACATTGCTCAAAATTAGTGGATTTTATTACTTGAAGTTCGTGAATAAAATGGGTTGAACGAAAACCAAACAATGTCAGTTGGTGAAGAGATTGCATATCCACTAATTGCCTTGTCCAAGGACACAACCGACTAGCTAGCGGCCGGTTCCGAACCTAAAACCCTTCGGCTGAAAAGCGGCGCACTAACCAACCGACCTAATCCGTACACACTACACCACTCAACCGACCGTTCGTTCCCAGTAAAAGAGGACACGCCCGGCGATTTCGACTCCGTGACGTCGTACCTGGACGCGGCACTTATGCAGGCGAACAGCGACAAGAAGCCAGAGCCGGCGGCGAAGAGCGCTGCGCTCGACCTCGCTCTGAGCTCTGATGGAGAGGACAGTGTGGCAGGCGCCAGTGGTGGAAGTTTCGTCTCCGTCGGCGGCGAGGTCGTCAGCGACAGCGATCTCTCCGATGACGTGTGATATGTGACGTCATATTTTCGTCATCACCGAGATGGACGTCATGCTTCCGTTAATCCCAAGATGTTACGTCATATTTTAGTCATCACCGAGATGTGACGTCATATTTTAGTCATCACCGAGATGTGACGTCATGATTCTGTGACGTCATACTTCTGTCACCCCCAAGATAGACGTCATACTTACGTATTCGAAACCAACCGAGCAACGTGAATATTGCGGAAGCGTGGGAAAGCTACGTTGTAAAAAACGTCGTTTTGTTAACTTCCGGATATATTTCGCATTATTTTTATAAAGGATGACGTAGTATGGTCGATGACGTCATTTTGAAAGTGAAAGTTCGTTAATAGAATCTTTATTTCAATTTTGCCACCAAAGTCCAGAAACGCTTAGCTTCCGCAAAATATTAAACTTCTTCATTTTTTCCGGTAATTCCGCTTTCCGTCATAATGATTTTCACATTTAATAATAAAGGTCACTTGTGACGGGATAGTCTTATTAAATTTTGATGACCCATCGAGTTAATTTCTGTCCAGCACCGCAGATTTTCAACGCTGCGACTTCAATTGGCGGAAAACCTTGCGTCACTTGTCCCATTGTTAGCTCTCAATGGGTTCTGTGACGTAAGAGTATCGAAGGAAGTTCCCGACAATGCTTAGTTTAGAAAAATTACGAAAAAGGGAAGTGAAATTTGAAAGTTATTACAAGCTTAATTAGAGAGGTGACACATGTCTATATGCATTCTATATCCATTTAAATATTGGACAGAGTTAGTCAGTGGTAGATTAAAACAGAGAACTCTTCGGCCTATATAACTATTTGGTCAGAAAAAGTAAAAATAAAAAGGTTACCGGAGCTAGCCTACAACAGCCTACGCCATTTAGTTGTTGCCTTTTGCAAAAAAAATAGTGCTTGGCTATTTTCATTTAGCATAATTTATCAAATTAAAATTGGTATAATTAAAAATGATATCAAGGCAGGCTTGCATTATAAAGCGTCTTGGCATGAAAAGTACTAATTTCATGTTGTAATTTCGTTAAGAGCAAAATGCGGGATTGTCATAACACGGGTTAATTGCCGTATGTTGTATATGTTTGGGACGACCTTTCAGTTTTAGTAGAAACCATTAATTCACTGGGTATCTATAAACGATGTCCGATAAAATGACTTGTTGGTTAGTCAGAACCGAAGAACTAGAGACCAGTGTTAGTTCCACAACCTTTCGGCTTAAAAAGTAAGAACCAACCGTGGGATCGTATATTTACAGCTTATTTTTGGGAAAACTAAGATGAGGGAAATTGGAAAGGCGGGAAACTCCACACTAAAATAAAGATTAGGTCATAAGAGCTAGTTTTAAACATGGGGTTAGGATTAGTTCTGGGGTTAAAATCAGTGATTAGGAAAGGGTTTAAATTAGTTTTCGTAGTTTTAATGTGCAGTTTCCCTCCTTCCCGCTTACCCTACTTTTAGTGTTGTCCTTTATTTTGAAGAATCACTTGCAGGATTTGCCGTCATGAATTCCACAAACACACCTAGGCCTATGTCAATGTGTATGTACATGAAAACAACCGCGCTCAACCAAACGGTGACAGGCGAGGGTCCGATGGGGGTTCGAATCTTTTTCTCGCTTCTCGTCTTCCTTTTAAACTCTGTACTCTTGGTTGCATTGATTAAAAGCTGGTCCAAGTTACGGCAAAACGTGTACGTTTTCGTAGCTGGTATCGTAGCCTGTGACGGGCTACTGGGTTTTGTTAGTGTCGTTAACGTGGCGTACCACATGGTAGCAGAGGTCAGGTTAAGGAATACCGAAGGTAAGCGTTTGTTAGTACTGTATAGATAGAATACGTGCGTCCGGCCCGTTGAAGTTGCGTCGCCTTTCATTCGAAAGGTTGAAGGTGCGAAACTGGTCGCTAGCTGGTCGGTTGTGTCCTTGGGCAAGGCACTTTACGGACATTGCCTGAACCCAGCGGATTAATGGGTTCTACCAAATTGAAGGAACGTGTCTATCATATACAACACACTGAAATAGCTCAGGTAATCCGACGATGGGCACGAGGTGATCTGACGATTGCCCGTGTGTTAACCCCCTTGGTTTTCCCATTCACGTGGATAAAGATGAATGTCCTTCTATCCTATATGATATTCATATTTATTCAAGTGATTGAAAAAGCGTAAATGGGACAACACTTTAAGAGGTGAATACGGAAAGAAGGCTTAATAAAACAATGGAAACTAATTCTAACCCTGCCCCAAAAACCAATCTTAACCTTAGAACTGACACTAATTTTTACCTATACCCTTCTTACACTAACCCCATAGTTATAATCTTTATTTTAGTGTGCAGCTTCCCTCATTCCGTTCTCCCCTCTTTTTCACCCATAAGGAGCGTTATCACACCGGCTCTAGTCAAATGTTGCAGTGTGTTATTTATTGAGACCCTCCTTTAGTTTTAGATAAACCAATTTAGAGAAAATACCCTACTAACTAGCGACTAATTTCGTTGCCATCTACAACTTTGCACCTAATCTAAAATGCGTTAATAAAGAAAGGCGACTCTTTTTGTATTAAAAATGGCCGATTTTTGTACAGAATGCTGGGCAAATTAGGAATTCAAACTGTCCTATTTTGCCATTCTTTGAAAGTGGAACTAGCCAATTTTGGGATTAAAACGAAATAAGTCTAAGATTCAATCTTTTAAGCCTGTCACTTAACCCCTTAAGGACGAACTGCTTTCGTGACCAGGCTCTTTGATCTTAACCCTAAGCTATTAATAACATTGTCTCGATCAGTGGACAACAAAGTGGAATCTGACAATCACTTGTGACTGTGGTAGGAATTAAGCTAAACGGAGAATAAACAAATAACTTAACCAGCACTTACTCGGTTAAATTATTCAAAAACAACACATTTTACCAGGTATGTACCAGTACGAAACGGCCTGGTTCTATATCATCAAGTCTTCTACCTTTATGGCTGCGGAAGTGTACACGGCTGGGAATACAGCATTGATAGCTCTTGCATTTGCTCGGTATATTTCTGCTCAATCGCACCAACACACGAAACAGCTATACAAGTAATGTTATATACTATTTCTATGTAATTTGATTTCTACTTGGGGGTGGAGTCAGTGTGGAATTGACAGGACCAGCGGAAAAGAAAATTGGTATCGAACCCGACCGTGAGTCGGAAGGTTGTAATTCGATATCTACCGCTTGCTAAACGCTTTTGTCCATTGTTAAGGACATTGCTTTAGCCCCGTAAACGAGAACTAAAACACGATCTTGTGTTTAAATTCTTAGTTATGTCGTTTAATAGCAAAAACAAAACGATCTTAGGGATACCGTCGTGATATCGAAACTTGGCCCGGTGAAACGGGGAGGTATCACACGCGGGCAATCAAGAGACTGCCTTGCACCACCGTTCAGTTACTAGAGCTATTGAAGTGTGTTCTAAATGACTAAGACTTTTTTAAGTTCTAGCATAACCCCTTTGAACGACTCGGTCCATGAGATGACCGCTCCAAATGGTAGTGTATAGCAATTAATATGACATGCCACTTTTCAGAAGGTCTAACTCTGGCATTACTTCGAAAACGAAGAAATCCCTTTTATTATCTCGCAAGAAAAGTTGCATGTTATCGATGGTGGTCTTGGCAATATCACTTGGGATCTGTAAGTTATAAGATTTTTTTGTTTTAATAAGGCAAGAGTAACTAATTTCCCTATGAACTGAGCACGTTTAGACAGTTAGCTGTATTGGTAACGCTTTAAATTGCAAACTTATATTAGTAGGTTCGAAACAAGTCGCTTAGCGATTGCGGTCTGAAAACAATAACTTAACAGACTGAATTATACTGTGTAAATGTAATCAACGTATTTAATATTCTTCAACTGCTTCTGTAACACGCTGGTCGTACGAGGTAGAGGCAATACGAATGGTTGTGGGTCAGAACTGGTCGCTGGCTAGTAGGTGGTGTCTTGAACTTTGCCTGAACCAAGGTTCTTGATCGGTCTTACCAAATTAAAGCGGTGACCAGTCAACTGAACCCCTTACAACTGAACCCCTTACAACTGAGCCCCTACAACTGAACCCCTTTACAACTGAACCCCTTTAAACAGAACCGTTTTAACTGAAAAGGGGGTTCAGTTGTAAAGAGGTTTAATTGAAATGGGTTCAGTTGTAAAGGGGTTCAGTTTAAAGGGGTTCGGTTAAAAGGAGTTCAGTTGTAAGGGCCTTAATTGTAGGGGTTCAGATGTAAAGGGTTCAGTTGTAAGGGTTCAGTTGTAAGGGTTCAGTTGTAAGGGGTTCAGTTGTAAGGGGTTCAGTTGTCATGGAACCATAAACATAATTAATTTACTCCTAATCTCTTTCTTGGTTTTTAACGCCAAAGCGTTTTTTAACCGGATGAAACTTATCCTATTCATATCCTAATCTGTATTTGCTTTAATCATGACTTGCGACGACTTTGTTTGATTTAGATTTCCCTTTGAGCTATTTACGAATAGGATAGGATATGATAGTCGTGTTGATCCCCGTGAACGAAAAAACCAAAGGGTTTAACACACGGGCAATCGTAAGATCACCTCGCGCCCACCGTCGTGTAACCGGAACTATTGCAGTGTGTTGTGTATGATTCACTCGTTTCTTTAATTTAGTAGAAACCATTAATCCGCTGAGTTCAGGCAATGTCCGTTAAGTGCCTTGCCCAAGAACACAACCGACTACCCTAGCGACCAGTTTTGAACCTTCAACCTTCTTAGCTGGAAAGGCACCGCACTAAACCCACCCAAACTAACCGGTAGGATATCAGTCGCATTAACCAGTATCGCTCACAAGCAAATAACTCAAACTGTTGTTCAGTGATAAACGGTATCGGTTGGAATTGCATGAGATCTTGTGCTTGCTTCTATTACAACGGACGATTCAGTCGGACCGAAGCGGCGGCAATGTGTCATCATTATTATAAATGCAGGTGAGCTGGGTAGATAACTTTCTCGTAGGTTGCTAAATTCGAATGTTACAGACTCGTAATAGTTGACGCCGAAAAATTTTTGTTTTTAAAAATTGCCTAATACTTTGTTTTAAAAAATTGCCTACACCAAATAATTTTGGTTTTAAAAAATGCCCATTTATTTTTAATATAAGTTAACTTCGGCCACGTTCTGCTATACCTACACTAAATAATTATTTATAGACGCTTATAGGCGTGTTTTAACGATTGTATTTTTACCACTTTTTTCCTGTTTTAAGTTTCGGTTCCGTGTTTTTATTGTGGAAACAAAAAAAACTTAACTACATTAAGATGAATGTTGTCTTGTCTGTCCTCATATAATGAGACAATGGCCGTCGTGAAATCGTTTGTATTGTGCCCAAAGTCGGGTTGTTAAAGTGAAAACTCAAGAAAATGTCGCAATAACATATAAAAAAACTTTTTAATCACTTTAGTCCATCCCATGTGGTAGAACGTTATCTGATTCATTGGCAAGAAGTTATCTGACAGTTGCCCCGGTGAATCGAACATTAACTGATCGTGAATAGTTAACTCGGCCAATATATATATATATGCCAGTTCCATACAAAAAATGGTGATAGCTACGAGCCCATTAATGTATTTTTTGACATTATCTTCAATTATTTACTTAAAAGATATCGCTTTGCAGTTATATCTACCCATCGTTGAATATCTACCTCGTGGTTGTGAGCGTCGTGCTTTTTCTTATCTCGCTCACGATCGTGATAGTGATGTGTATTAGGACTATTCACAAGACCGATGGTTTGGCGTCGATTTTACCGTATTCTCTTCATCTTCGATTGGTGCGTCGAAGCCAAAAGCGACGACAAGGTTATTTAAACTAACATAAAATAGAATATTTTTAGAAATATAAATCGGTGTATGTATCGGCCGCGTTAAACACCTGGACAGATCACCGAATAAATAAGATTTCCATGTTTATATCTGTTGGTGAAATAACAGGGAATTTTTACACGTGCAATCTACAAATTACCTTTCTCACACCGCGGGGTTAACGAAGTTATTGTAGTGTGTTAAATACAATGGAGAAATTGCGTCAGTGATTGTTTAACCCATTAATCTTCTGAGAGATGAGCTGTTTTTTTTGTAATCTTCCACTCTAGCCCAGGGGTGGGCAACTTCTCTAGTCGACGGGCCAGATGTGGAAAAATGAAGTTCTTGGTGCGCCGGATTATTACATGAATAGTATTCAATATCTTGATTACAGGGTATGGTTAGATACAGTCTGCGGGCCGGTCAAAATCCATGCACGGGTCGTATGATGCCCCTGCCTGCTCTTTCCATTTGGTAACATGACTATTCAGACGATGTCTGTTCGTCACTTGAACCGTTCTTGTTTAGAAATCCGTATTTGAATCGGTCAATATGGTCCTCTAAGTGCCTGCCCAAGGACAAACCCAACAATAACCCCACAACCACTAATATGGTAACTAATCGCCGACACTTTAACCGATTAAGCTTGTCAGTTGGACAATACTAAAAGTATATTTTTAGGAACGATGACATTATTCTCAAAGTTTTTATAATAGGGGTGATTAAATTAAGTCGTGATCCTAGTCAGGGCCCCGGAGCTATTGTAGGATTAGGGACTAAGGGTGCTAATAAATTGGTGAAGTTTGCTTCATCATAGTTAACAGCTCAGTAAACCGAATGTGGACACAATATAAACTTCTGCGTTTTTCACCTCCCGGGGATAAACATGAGTATCGTCCTTTTCCACAATCTCTCTCTTTCGCATTTGTCTAAACATAATACTCAGCAGTCGAGAATGTCGAAACTGGAAATATCGACATCCACAGAAGGCATTCAATACAACTCTCGTACATGAGAAATATGTCGCACTTTATACTCTCAGTCACAGTGGTATACATCAGCTGCAGGTTAGCATGTTCCCGCTTTGTTTTTCAACTCATTTAAACGAAGTTTCTACCAAGTTGCTTAAGACTTTGTACTTCGCATTTCACCAGAAAGGCCGCAGACTCGAGACTGGTTGATAACTGGTCAGTTTTGTCTTTGTGCAAGGCACTTGACAGACATTTCCTTAACCCACTGGGTTTAATGGGTTCTACACTAATTAAATACACTGCAATATCTACAGTAACCCAAAAACGGGCGCCAGATAATCTGACTTTAAACCCTTACGACATCTTGCGTTTTATCTTCTGCCTGTGACTAAACAGCCTGTGGGCGGTTTGTAAGTCTGTATAGCTTGGTGGGTTTGTACGCCGTCTTTGATACGAAAAGTTATAGACTAGAAACCGATTGCTAGTTACTTTGGGCAAAGCACATAGCGAAAATCGCCCAGATTTAGTGGATTAATGAGTTCTACTAAAACTGATGAAACATATAAATTCAACGCGCTGCATCAATAGCTCCACAAACCGGTCGGTAGGCACGAGGTAGGTATTCTGACGATTGCCGTGTGATAATGCCACTTGCTTTTTCTATTCTCATGATTAAAACATGTATAAACTAAGCTGAACGGTCGTATATTTAAATTGTTAACGCAAACGATTCATATACAGCAGGACATTAAAAACTGACCCTGTAATAAGCCCATAGAGGGTGCGAAACTTGGCCCAGTTAAAAATACACCCTAATTTTCAATGCTTTATTATTTTTCACAGACTTCCTGCTAATATAATTCTGCTGCTGGAATCATGTAATGTCGCCATCTCAATATCAAGTGGGGGGCTCATCGTGGTTGGAGCAATCGCCTTTATTCACTCCCTCCTGAACCCAATAGTGTTCTACGTCACGTTGCAACCTATGCGCAAGGTCAGCCTCTGTTAAGAGATGTTCGGTTTAAAACTAGAGAGTGTCAAACACACGTCACCACCTCATCTTTAAAGTCTATTTTGTTTAACAAGACTCTCCAGTTTAGAACAAGAATTTTCGTGTACATGGAGGTTAAAGGAAAATTTAGAGCCGTTATTTAGTTTATTTTTTATGCCCTCTTTACGGCCATAAGCATGGGTAAATTAAAAAAAAACAGCAAAACTTCGGCAAATGAATGATATTTTATTCTTGACACGTTTTGGAATGTTTCTTAATTATGTTTCAATCTTATTTATTAATTAAAGATCAATCAAACTCACAGCATTTCGACTTCCATTCCTAGACCCTATGTTTACTACGCTTAGCCGGGTAAGCCAAACTCAGTAGTTTCATAAATGTATTTTCCCTAGGCCGTTTACCACCTACTCGCGCCCTGCTGTACTCGGACCATCGAGACCAAACGGGGAATCCCCAACACAGCGAAACAGCCATAAAATGGGGCTTGTGCACAGCCAAAGATCGGTATAGTTGTCTCAAACGGGAAACCCCAAACAAAGATACCAGGAAACCCAGCGAGATCTCCGAGAATCGAATCCAAACTCGAAAGCGATCAGATCTGAGCAACCGGGTCAGCGCGATCTCTACCATTTCCGTTAACCGAGAAACTTCGTTTTAATGGTTTTTGTATGCAACCCCGTGATGATGGTAATGATGCTATATATGCTATACATTACACCCTTGGCCGTAATCAAATGGTCAAGACTTGGTAGGTTCTTCACCAGGTCTTTACCTTGGCCATATAATTAGGACTTTTTTTATTTTTATTTTTTGTTTATACCCATGATGTGTTCATCGCGTAGACCGCTTTTTAAGAAGAAATCTGTGTATGAAAATGTGGCGTTCACAATTCGCCCATTGCGCCCTGGTCCGGTATTTAACGTTTTTATCCAAAAGACAAAAATAGCATATGTTAAGTGCAATTGTGCGAATACAAAGCGAAAAAGAAAACGGACAGGGTAATGATCGAATCCTGCACCTGCAGGCCATGATCTTCAGCCTTTTCCCAAGACCACACGATTGGGAGAAGTTATGCCCGCTGTTTAAAACGATAAATGGCCTTGTATAAATATGCATATATTTTGTCGTTGGTTATACTACGCCATTTATGATCATGTGCTTGTTTTATTTTTTCATACTCAATATCTGCAATTAAATAATTTGCGTTTTTGTTGGTATTTCATTTCCTTTTTTTCAATGTTTAATGACTCGACCCGATTAACATTTTACAAAAAAATCAATTGGTGAAAGAACGGTTAATGACTTCAGAGTAATATTGAAACAAACTAACATAATTCGAGCGAATTACTATGATATATCTAGTTAATTTTTTTTATATTAATAGGCATTACATATAACGGGGTATGCTGTAATATTTTAATTAAATATGGAATTTTATTTTTATTTTATAATTATGTCTACAAGTTGAATAAAAAATCGGAGTAAATCGTATTTTGTAGTCACGACTTACAAAGAATATAGACTTAAAGGTGTCAAGGAAAACGTACAACAAAACATTCCTTTAACAAGCGCGACTCCGTGCCTTTATAACGAGCGCAACTTAAAAAATACGTTTTACCAACCGGCAACAAAAAATACTAAAAAAAGTAGGCAATTTAATGATTTAAATTAAAATTAGAATTTACATAAACAAAGATTAACGTTTCACTGACCGGAGGCGGCATGCAAATATTGACTTCCATTCTTAGTACATTGCCGGAAATGAATAACTCACTTCAATATTTGTTTTAAATTTATTACTTAAACATAATGGAAGAAATAGGAAAGTGTTAGAAACTACGCAAAGGACCAGATTTCGAAGAGACATCCGGCCGAGTGCATGCGAAAGAAGATGCTTAGGGGTCTACATATCATTAAAATTGTCGTCCAGACGCTTGCGCCGAAAAACTGGCTTTGGTATAAGTACAGTGAAAATGCTGTACCGTCCAAAGACATGTACATCCAGAGACAAGCGTTCGCAATGAGCAAAAACATGGAAACTTCTCGAAGCACAAGTCTGCCACCGCGTGGCTGGGACACTTTAGACTGCGAAACGACTTTGATGATTGATTTTTTATTGTTTGTCTCCCTTTCAGGGTTTTCACAGCACGATGTTTCGATTTCAAGCGAATCCGAGGCCTCTAGTGCAATGCCGTTAATCTCTATCTTTGGCGAGGTTGGGTCAATATGCTGCACAGTCTGCTCTCTGATTGATAAACATATCGAAACGTTATCGCCTCTATCGATAGTCTGTGTTATCGTAGCGAGATTCCGAGTGTTTTCCTCCGGTTCGTCTTGGAATGTTTGATGGCCTGGATTCGAGAACAGAGCCGAAATAACAGAGTTGATCGAATTATGGCGGCTTCTAAGGTAGCTTTGAGCGATGTTTTCAATTTCGTTCCTAGACCCGAGATGATCTTCTTCGTCGGTTGCTTGTATTGCTTGAAAACTGAAAGAAAAGTTTAGTTACAGCTCACAGATACGACCAAAGGCGTTACAATTTTCAGAATGGACAAAGGTGTATTTAGAGATGGTTAGACGTTTAATTACGAAAGGGTATCATAACAGGACAAAGATTTACTTAAAACTAAAAAAGCCGCAATGGTTGACGCGACCGATACATATATCGATTCAATACAAAAACGGTCTTTGCGACGAGCCCATTATAGGTTAGCATCTTTGTCCGGCCCGTTAGTCTAACGGTTAAGTGCGTCGCCTTTCAATCGAAATGTTGCAGGTGCGAAACTGGTCGCTAGCTAGTCAGTTGTGTCCTTGGGCAAGGCACTTTACGGACATTGCCTGAACCCATCGGATTAATGGCTTCTACCAAATTAAAGGAACGTGTCGATCATATACAACACACTACAACAGCTCCGGTAACCCGACGATGGGCGCGAGGTGATCTGACGATTGCCCGTGTGTTAACTCCCTTGGTTTTCCATTCACGGGGATAAAATGAATATCCTATTCTATCATATCCTAGCCAGGTAAGAAATGTAAGACAGGCGTAGATGACAAACCTTTTCTTAATCTGATCCACTGTATCTTTTGCGTATTCCGTAGTTTCAGGCTCTCGCTGAAGACCGAATAATACCAAGACCACCTTAATTTAAAAAAAGTGTGACAGTTAAAAATACATATGGATGAGGATTGTGTTAGAGTTTCCAAATTCGAACGTATGGCTGAATGGTTAACGCAACTACAAAAAATACCAAAAAAAATACAAAACGGTTTTGATGACGTGCCCATCAAGGATTTGAAAACTGGCCCAATAAAAATATTTGATGCTAAAATAGAGGTCGAGTTTTTAACAAAGACACGTCAGTTAATAAGACTAGAGTTGAAGTGATTGGCTCTATTTATATTAATTCTGATGATTTGTAGCAAGAAAATCGCTTATACCGTATAAAAAATACACACATTTCACTGTATATTTCGTATGTGTGAAGGGATAATGGAGGATTGCATATAACATACCCCACTTTGTATCATGTGGTCTAAAGAGATAGAAATATACCTATTGTTGTACAATCGTGAGACCGAATGGTTAACACGACCGATTCATTTACCAATTCTATGTAAAAACGGCCTTAGTGACGATCCGATCAAGGATTCAAACAGAAAAAATACTGAGAATAATGTTACCTGTAGCAAGCACTGAAACGTGTCACAAAGCCGAAATATCATCGACACAACCCAGGTCTTATCCGTTTTATTTTCTTCCCCGGCGATGATGGCGAGAAGTGAGAAGCTGTTGGAAACCAGAGGACCGAGCATACAGATCAAAAGAAGGACTTCATCTAATAGAACGGTGGATTCGAGGACAACCGGTCTTTCGTTTTTGTAAAATACATAAAAGCCGACCAAGCAAGCGACAATCATGCATATCTGCAAGCTTATCTGAAAAAGGAGTTTGTTGTTTATCACGTATGGTTAAAAATGAAATATTTATCCTACAGTAGGTCTGGAAATACATATATTACGATTTGTATATTTTTATCGTCGGATAAGTCGTGTGGAAAATCTGTTTTGGAGGATTTATCATTGTATCTTTGGGTAATTTGAGTGAAAAATTTGGATCATTGGATTTATCCTTCCCGTTTTTAAAAACAAATTAATAAACGCACTGTTTTTGTACAATAACTGTGTGGAAAATACGTGGTGAGAGATTTATACACTGGTATTGTTCGTTAACTTGTGTGGGAAATCCGTATTGGAGAATTTATGCACAATTTTTGTCGGATAACTGGTGTGTAATAAATGTATTAAATAATTTCTTCACTCTTATTGTTGGTTATTTTGTGTGGGAAATATGTATTGAAAGATTGACCCTTTTGTGCGAGATAGTTGAATTAAATTAAACACGTGAAATATACCAATTATATAAACTAAATACACACATGGGTTTATACGGCCTCATATTTCATTCACGGCATTAGTTTTAAACGTTATTCTTGACGTGTTTTAATGACTGACGTTTCGATGTCTGTTTTTATTATTCGTCTTAAGTTATAATATTTCAATTCAAATTCTTAGTTTTATTAACTTGAATAAAATTAAGGACGAACAAATACACAAAATATAAGTTTAAAGATATACAAATACACAAAATATAAATTTTAAGATAAAGAAATACGCAATATATATATATATAAGTTTAAAGTTTCAAATAAACCAAGTTTAAATTTAAAGATATATAAATAAACAAAATATAAATTTATAGACATACAAAAACACAAAATATAACTTTAAAGATATACAAATAAACAAAATATAACTTTAAAGATATACAAATAAAAACATATAAGTTTAAAGATATACAAATAAACAAAATATAAGTTTAAAGATACAAATAAACAAAATTTAAATTTAAAGATATAGAAATAAACAAAATATAAATTTAAAGATATAGAAAAACACAAAATAAAAATTTAAAAGATATACAAATAAAAAAATATAAGTTTAAAGATATACAAATAAACAAAATATAAGTTTAAAGATATACAAATAAACAAAATATAAATTTAAAGATATATAAACAAACAAAATATAAATTTAAAGATATACTAATAAACAAAATATAACTTTAAAGATATACAAATAAACAAAATTTAAATTTAAAGATATAGAAATAAACAAAATATGAATTTAAAGATATACAAATAAACAAAATTTAAATTTAAAGATATATAAACAACAAAATATAAATTTAAAGATATACTAATAAACAAAATATAACTTTAAAGATATAGAAATAAACAAAATTTAAATTTAAAGATATAGAAATAAACAAAATATAAATTTAAAGATATACAAGTACAGAAATTATAACTTTAACGACATATAAATAAACATAATTTAAGTTTAAAGATATACAAATCAACAAAATATAAATTTAAAGATATACAAATAAACAAAATATATATTTAAAGATATACAAATAACCAGCAACGGATCAAATACATACCAAGAAGGAGTTGTTAATAATTAAACTGAAGATCTCAGTGAAGTATGTTTTATCGATATGTTCCACGCCGGAATTTCTTGTAGCAAGTATAATCATCACTATTATGGTGGCGAACGCGGTCAGCATGCCCAAGCTGATTCCTGTAATGGTGGATGATGTATAAACAAATCGTTATGGGAAGAAAAAATTACACTAAACAATGTATTCATGGATATCCTCTGGTAACCAAAAGAAATCCGCATTTTAAATATTTTCATTCCTTTTAACGTTAGATATATTGTGAACGTGGCCGTGTTACTGAAACTATTGCAATATGTAAAAAAATGCGGTATAGAGGTATATTATTTTCAAATTCTATTAACTTTTTAAAATTCCTTTGATTAGTGCAATGCCAATAAGACCACACTGTCCGAAGAAACTGTTTTAAAACATTGAACTTTTACTGCCATCGGCTTACTCGCACAGCAGTCAAATATGTTGTTATTATTGTTTTTGAGGCATTGTGGTCTATAGAGGGGAAAAGTTTAAATGGTCTGATTGGGTAGATAGTGGGTTCCAGTTTCAACTTGACTTTCTTTGGATTGTGTTCGTGGATAAAGCTACTTACGTACGGTTACTGCGTGGTCTAGTTAAATTAAACGAATCGCTTAATAACTAAAGTTATCATGAATACAACCCACAATGAATTCACCACAGTAAGCTTTGTCAATCGAAATAGCCGTGAGAAGTTAATCTGACATTTCCCAGACTGTCTCTGTCCCAAATAAATTTCCTGCGCGTTATCGTATCACGGGTCCGACTAATGTATTTCTGTTATACCGAATTAATAGTTCGTCCGTCACCTGTAAATATGTTTACACAATAATCAGCTTAAGCTTACCGATGTAAGAGCCGAACAGCTGGTAACTTGGCTTGACCACTTTTTCGTACGGCGGTGGCAGTTTTCCCACGTTTCTCCACGTCACATACAGCATACATGACGCAACAAGGCTGAATTCGATCAGGAAAGGGAACATGAACTTCTCGGCAACATGTACTATCTTGCAAAGGTAGGAATGGCAGGCACAAGAATCCGCCGTTTCTACCCCGATCATCGCTAAAAAGGTAACAAAAAGGAACCAAGTTAGGATGACATCCTATAGATAGGATACGATATTTATATTTATTGTGGTGAATAGGAAAACGCAAGGGGCTTTAACACTAGGGTAATCGTCAGGTTACCTCACGCCCACTGTCGGGTTACACAAGCTATTGCCATGTGCTGTGTATGAATCAGACGTTCCTTTAATTTAGTAAAACCCATCATTTTACTGGGTACAGGTAATGTTCGTTAAGTGCTAGTCCAAAGGACACGGCCGGCTATCTAGTGACCAGTTTCGAACCTTTGGCCGAAAGGCACTAACTCTAGTTGGTGGTAGCTCAGATTATAATATACAACCCCTATCGACAATTTGAATATTATCATCAAAACCAGGATAAGGGCCCCTAAACGGTTGTCAGATTAGCTTTTGCCAACCGTACGTTTACGGATTTATTACATGTTTTATATGATTGTGACGTTCTTACAATTCATTAATCCACTTGGTTAAGGTGACGTCCTGTTTTGCCCAAAGACACTAACGACCAGCAAGCGTCCCGTTTTAATTACATTACATGTAAGTTTATAGTAAGAATGAGATGAGACACAACAGGTGGTTTTTACCTTCACTTAACGCTAATGACTATGTATTGGCCTATCTGGCTGGTTTGGCAACCCAAGATTAATCCGTATCACACATTATGAAGTTTACTGAGTTGTCATGCAAGCCGCGTACTTATCGAAATAGGGCTATATTCAGTATTTAAATGATTCATAGACTATTTCAAACCCAACTGATTAAATTATAAAGTATAACTTACCAGTGGTTGTGTAACCGGTAATTCCTGATCCCAATTCGTCAGAGATATTATTGTGGTGGAGAATTAATGGAGTTGCCTCGTGTGGTTTGCTTGAAGAAGATCCTAAAATGTGTTTCATTAGTGAACAGTCCTCAAATGACACTAAGAGTTATATGAGTTATTGGATATGGTACATAGCTGCGAATAATTTACCATTTAAATTTATATATGCCATTACTTTCTTAAAAAAAAACAATAATTAAAAAAACACACAAAATTAAAAGGTAAGCGATAAAAAAGCAATAGTCATTATAACACACCATCGAAAATAAAATTAAAACATTTAAAAAATATATATACGGGCAATTTTTACATAATTTTTTACCAAGTTTATAAACGTTATTTATGTTTTTTTCAAAAAAGGGAAAATATTTTTTTTAAATCAACAAATTCTTTGCCAATAATCGGTTTAACCTGACCTGACTTTAACCTAACGAGCGTGTTTTGGATGACGTAAGACGGTATGTCGAATTTACGAAGACATGTCTGACTAGGTGCGCTTATACATATGTCGACCCTATAATTACCCCAATGTGTGGTACACCTCACAGTCGTTAATAAAATAAATTTTCAAGTGATCTTACACCAACAGTCGGGCTGTCGCGGATATTGCAGTTAGCTGCATATACAACGTCAATATTGACTGATCTACTGGATAGATGGAACGTGTTCTACATATAAATAGCCTATATTTATTTAACGAACCAATGATGGGCTTGTTAGTAAGACCGTTTTTGTATAGAAAGCGGTATATCAAACGGCGAATAAACCATGCATTCTTGCTAATTTGATTGCTCAAAAGAATTCTATATAAAACTGTCTAAGTGACGAGCCCACTATGGGTTCGAAACTTGGCCCTGTAAAAAAATCATTGGGCACAAAGGCGTGACCAGGCTGAATATTAAAAAATGACCAGGGTGAATATCGAACCAGTCCTGTCCGGGATGGAAATTCGTTTTTATTTCCCATTGACTAAATGGCGGAGGAGAATGCAAACTAGAAAGTAAAGTAAAATTCTTACCGGAATGGCCATTTGCGTTTGGATTTAATGCAACCACTGTCTCAGACACCACAGATTCAATCCACGTCGAGAGATTAGTCGCTATTAATAACATTAACCCGGTCCTGAAACATTTAAATATAAATTATACCAACTTATAACTCTGTATATAAATGAAAAAAATGTATGACATGTTAGACACATAACTTCAGGTAATATCGATCTTACAATCTTTCGGTTGAAGAACCGATGCATTTAGTGCTATTTTATGGTTTGGTTGCTAGTTTGGTATTCGTTGTAAACCGCAAAATCGAAGGATAAGTAAGGTGTAGAGCAGTGCTTCTCAAATGGTGCGCCGCGGCACACTGGTGCGCCACATGGGTTAACTAGGTGCGCCACACTTGCATTTCGTAAATTTACGACAGAGTGTGCATAGATAATAAACCACTAAATGGTTAGTGTCTAGTTCGTTATTTTCCATTATAACGTTTTTCGGTGTTGAAATTATTTAAATTAAACGTTAAATTTTCAATATTTTTCCTAAATTGTTTGAGTATTTAAAATATTGTT
This sequence comes from Ciona savignyi, assembly GCA_000149265.1. Taxonomy (NCBI): domain Eukaryota; kingdom Metazoa; phylum Chordata; class Ascidiacea; order Phlebobranchia; family Cionidae; genus Ciona; species Ciona savignyi. The sequence continues at coordinate 2,483,533 of CH003275.1, forward strand.
CTGACATCCCTTGCAAACTGCGCCCGTTCGTTTCTTAATTGGTCTCGGGTGCGCCACGAGGTCAAAAAGATCGAGAACCACTGGTGTAGAGTAACGAAATCGATAGGTTACCTTGGAAGAACCGACGCATCGGGCAGAAAGAGTTTCGTGTATCGGAATATGAAAACGCTTTGGTTCATGACAAAGAAGAGGTGCAGTGCAGAGATGACAGCAGACAAGTAATGCGCCGAACATTCTTCGTTGTCGTCGATTGTGTGGGAGAGAAACTCCATACTATCTTTCAACACGATCGCTGTCCCGAAGATTATTATCACCCCTGAAATTTGGAATTCATAACATGATGGTATAGGATTGTGTATGTTTTATCGACGTAAATGGAAGAGTTATAATAAAAGCAATTCTTGTATTATTTTTGCATATATGTTAAAGCCTTATAACACGGGTTATTTTTTAAATGGCGCTCAAAGTAAAGTTAGCAGAGAATTTCGATGTGTTATATGTGTGAGACGCTCCTGCAGTTATAGTGGACCCCCTTAATCTATTGGGCTCAGGCGATATCTGAAAAGTGTCGTGGCCAAGGACAGCGGGTAGTTCCAATCCCACAACCTCACGGTTAATGCAAATCACCGACCTTTTACCGATTGTAAACATGAAAACGCCTTCTAAATATATATAAGTATTTTCAACCACTGCATGTGGGTATCGACTTGGCTGTTGGCTCAGCGCGAGTTTTGCAAGCCAATTTAATATATGTTAAACAGTCTAATTGTAAAAGGAACGTAAATTGATCATACATCAATTCTTAAAAGGAACGTAAATTGATCATACATCACGGAAGATAAGGAACGACAGTCGTTAACATATAAATAATCTTAATTTTGCCTAGTACCTACAGTTTGTTCACCAATATTAGGCGTTATTTATTTTATTTTGTCTTGTGTTGAACAGAAAACTACTAAAATGCTCGCATGGTTAGTTTTGTTATTTGTTTATATATAATTCTGTCGCTAGTGCAGTTCGGTCTTTTAGAATCGCCTTCGGATCCACTCGGGTATTGTTACATCAAATGTTACATCGCGTAGACACGTGCCGTGTACGTGCTGTAAACCACTAAACAGTTAAACTGCCAAGATGGAACGCACATCTAAGAAAGTGTGTTCGGTGGTAACCGTTTAACTTAAACAGGACCGGTTGCGAAGTGGTTAATGCCATCGATTCATATACTGGATGACATTTAAAATTCAAACACAGCGTCGAGCCCATATTAGGTGTACAAATTTTACACCAAGTACACGAAATACAGAAATGACCTGGCGAAGGACCTGGTGGTTTTTGGTTCCAAACCAGTTACAGCATTAGACATCTCATTATTATTTTGCAAAAATATTTTGAATCTAATTGATGGATTGTTGCCATTCTTAACGGATATCGATTCAATGTCAGGTACAATATTTTAAAAACGACCCCTAACAGTTGTAATCAAATTAAACGTTGGCATTCTTAATGGACTATACGAGAAACTCTTACCTTTTAGCCAGCGATTGGTCGATTGATTGGTTTTGGACACGAGGTTGTAATAAAGAGTCCAAATTATACAAATCCCGTACAATATGATCATGTAAATATCCACGTCGTTGCCGGTGATCTATAAATTATTCATTTTTTAACTTTTGCTATGAAAACCGCAAGAGGACTAATGCGTTCCGCACTAGTCAACATACATTAAAAGAATATTTGAGAAAAACACTGTTGTTGAACTGTAGCTCTTAGATATGAAACTATTTAGCTCCAATTTTTAATTATTTTGAAGGTGCCCTTACAAAAATGTACACAGAATGTCACAAATGAAACAAATAAATAGATAAAAAACAAACAGATGAATAAATAACCGATAAATAAACAGATAATATTATAACTATAAGTCCAATTTATGACGATAAAAAAATCTCGCCGCATAGAAACAAATGTATTTTTACTAATTTCTTTGAAAAAATATTTTTTTAAATGGGAAAATGGCAGGAATATCATTGAAACATAATAATTATTGCGTAATTTAGCTTCAGATACTCACGCGAGTTGTAATTGCCTCCGATAATTTAATCACCAAAGTCACGACAACAATTATCATCGCCAGAATTCCGGAGAAAAAGGACGAGGCGCCATTTTTGAGAAAAACATTGCTCTTTGCTTTTATAATGTCCCGTGCCTGTTCTGCATCGTACGTTCTGTAGAAGCGGGGTATAATAAGTTTTCCGTTACTTTTACTCTGGATTTGAACCTTGAATCCCTGGTTTTGTTACTTATAGATCCGTTTGTAAATTGTTGGTTGCTTTTACCGTTTGATGGTCGTGCAACCACGCAGATCCGTAACAAGACCGTCTAATAACGCAAAACAACTCGAATTTTATCAAAACGTTTTGATTTGAGATACATCTAAATGATACTAGATTTAAATTCCACTTAACTGCGCCAAAATAATATTAAAATTTAATTTTTATTGCAAACTAGCCTGGGCTTTTTTATTATCATTAACTGGAATATACTGCTAGGTTAAAGCAATGTCCCTGAAGTACCTGCAACAAAGACTTACGTAGCGAGAAACTGGTTGGTTTTAAGATAAATTCACATGACTAGTACTCAAGAAGGGCATTAATGTAACATTTATGCAAATGCGTATGTGCTTTAAAATATTTTGATTAAAAATAATGGTATCGACCCCACATCATTTTTGATACATATTTGGCATGTACTTTCAACAACAAAAACAAAGATTTTATTCTGCTAATTGTAAAAAGACAATACAGTATATAATTACACCATTCGTTATGAATGTTCTTAAGGACGCCGATGACGTAAAACAGAGAATACATTTTTCAAACAACATATAGATTCCCCACATTTTTTTAAATGGGCAAATTACTAATTTAACAATACAAATTAATAAAGGTCAAATATATTAAGTTATCATTTAAAAAATTTTACCTGTAAAATGGTGGCTTGTTTTATTCTATATTATGCTAGGAGGTAAAATATTAAATCCGTTTTATTTGACCTTTTTCGTGTCGAAATTTTACATTTGTTTTCCTTAATTTTGGTATTTTGTCAAATATAGTTGGTAAAAAATGTGGAGTTTATTTTATATAACCTCTCATATTTTTTTTAATAAACTTAGATCTGGCTGCCAAGCGAAATGGTTTACAAAAGACTCGTTCACAAATGATATTACACATGACATAAGCCCTACACGGTTTTAAAAAAAAGTATGCTGGGTTAAGTGTAAATTAGACATGCTATTAAGTAACCACTTTTAATACAGTTAAACAAATGTTATTTCCAGGATTTTATCTGCTGTCTGTGAAATATGCTTCTTTGCATTTCTTCCATAAAACAAGCACAGTGATAAGTGATTGATGCAATTTTATTGTGTAATGTATTTGATAAACTAATGTTTTTCGCTGGGCACGCGTGTCAAAAACATTTTAAACTATTAAGTAGGATCGATGCCATTATTTTTAGTCAAAGTTATTTATGTCAAAATCCATGCAAGCAGACATGATACAGCATACATTCATTCAATGCGTATCCAATTAATTATTTTATATCCTCATAGTGTCTAAGCAACCCTTATAAAGAAACCATAACGTCCGCATTTATGACCGACTTTTATTAGCCATAAAGACATAATTTATTAACTATTAAAAACAATACAATAACACTTACTGGACGTGAACTCGGGTATTCCCCCGTCTGTAAACAACATGGTTGTCAGCTAAATGCTCCAACGGCGTCCCTCCGTTCTCCAGGTCGGCACATCTGCTTGCCATTTTATACGTTACCAACAAGCCGCGGTAGAAATCAATGGCCTACAAACAAGACTAGAAGGCCAATCTTTTTAAACGTATTATCTATCACCTAAGTAAGTTTTAGAAGGTGAAAGATATCGTGACGCGCGCGCGTTCTTTTATGTATTTTAAATATTTATATACTTTTACTTTTGTATTCCACTTTACTATGTTGACTGTTGTACAATTATTTGTTTTTAATTTACGATTTTAACAGGTTGATGTTTTTATCCGTCAGAATTAATTCTGGTTTTTCAACATTTATATACACGTATGTCGGTAGTAATTTTAATTGTTCTTAGCGGTAAATGAGGTGATCGTGTCCAGTCATGTTTTTAGACACAATTCATCGTGTCTTTCCTGTTTTAAAACTCCAAGTTTTTCTCCTTTGGTTTTGAAGTCCACTAACTGGTTTACTATTGATGCTGGTCTTAATGATTTATGCTTATTTTTAAGTTCGTATTAAAGTGCAACGCAGCATTTCTTAGTCAGACGGCAGGCCCTTAAGTTCTGACATCATACTTAATTTTGTTACATTATCCAAAGAAACTTTATGACTACTAAACACAATTCAGCCAAAAAATACATGCAAAATTCGCGATCGGATTTACAAATGTTCTAATGACTATACTTTTACTCGAGTCGAATTCTATATAACAAACTAAACTTAGTGTGAATTTATACCAAAATTCTCACTAGTTCTTTTAATAAAAAATAGATATAGTTATATACCTATATGTAATACATCCATTTATAGTTCTGACGCCTGTCAGCTAAAACTATGTTTGAACGCCAAGCACTGCGCTCGCCTTAAATATCGACTGACCTATCTAGAAATGACCCACCTTCAATAATACGCGGCGACATAATTGCCTGAAGGCCTTCAAATCGGCACCTTTTTTGAAAATAAAGGGCCAATTTTCTCAGTGGCCTGTTTTTCTTCTATTTCACTCACAGTGTTACACAACACCTGTAAACACGGGGTAGACTCGTCTGACTTGGAAGTAAGTGGCCAGCCTGAATGCCTAATCACACCTAAAACGTTTGTATTGATTTTACTATAAGCTGACAACAGAAAAATAAATTTGCAAATGAATTTTCACTTTGCCCTACATCAAAGCCAACTACGAATCGGCCTATTTTACGTAAGGGTGCTGAAATTAAATGTATTGATTTATCGGTGCCATCATTTTCAATAACTATTAATTAAAACAAAATTCAAAATTTAATTGCAAAAAAATAACATTATTAGTACATGATTGAGTTTCTTTAAACCCATTAGCGTGTCTCGTGCGTAAGGGGAGAGTGTTGTATATGCAAGCAATAACAATGCATTTTCTCGCGAGTATAACGTAATATGTACAATTTTCACTGCTGGTTAGGCGAAGGACCACATTTCGAACAAACACCCTGCCGAATGCATGTGGTAAAACAAACTTAGGGGCCTGCAGACCATTATAATTGTAGTCCAAGCACTGCTACCAAAGAATTCTGTCTGGTAAAGGTATACCTCGAATGCGGTTCCATTCACCGACATAAAAACCCATAGGCTTGCGTTTGTGATAAGTAGAAACATTATGACGTCTCTTAACCTGCAGCGAGTTTTATCGGGTCGCGACACTCGGCTTTCTTTAACGATTTTCAGAATCGTTTCTTTTTTGATGGGAGAAGGAACATCTTCTATAATAACTTTGTCTGTATCGTCTATGATTTCAGGGATTTGAGTATTTTCAGATTGGTTACTGTCGTCATCGGAGGTTATTAAGATTTTCGGCCCGGAAATTGTCGGTAAATCCCCGCCGCTTTTCATTTCGTTCTCGATGTTTCGGGCCGGCTGGAAATTAGTCATGGGGACATTGGCATTTAAGCCAGCTGTCGCGTTACGGGGCTGGTTATTCGCAAGTGCAGATACCACTGATGTGAGTGAACCGAGCCGACTTCTCAGGTAAGTTTTATTATCAAAGCCCGAGGCAATGGAACTGCTGGAATCACTGTCGTCGTCGACTTGCGTGCCCTTTAAATGCTCCGTGATTCTGAGAAGTTACCACGAAATCCGGTTAATATTTGAAAGATTTTATAAAAGTTTATACATTTTGCCCGAAGTTAATAATGGATGACCCTTTTCCGGCCAGTCTCGATTACTTTTACCAGAAATGTTTATATGATACCCGGAAAACTAGTCTATTCCCGAAACTTACCCTCTTTTGAGATCATCGCCGATTTCCTTTGACGACATAGACGTCATTGGTTCGCGATGCAAACCCCATACAATGAATACAGTCTGCCAAATCAACAAAGAATAAAAAATTAACAAATGTCCCGGCTCAGTTTTGATCCTTTAGGCTTGTCACTAAGTCCGTTTTTTTTATAAATGACGTGTATATGAATCGGTCGCGTTAACCATTCGGCCACACGACCGTTAAAGAAATACTATGTTCATAACTGTGTAAATAAGAAGTTGTCTGGATACCTCGTATGTACAATTGTGTTACCGGGGCTGTGATTTTTTTTGTATACGGTTGGGCCATTACATTTGTTTTTGTTTGCCCGTTAAATGACCAGGTCCTAGCACCTTTTTTACCGAGCGAAGTTTCGTAGCCTTGATTGGCTCGTCGCCAGGACCGTTTTTGTATAGAAGTCGGGATATGTATCGGTCGCGTTAACCATTCGGCCACATGACCATACCGGGATCGAGCACTTATCAGCAGGCAGTGACTACGAAAGGACACACATCACCTGTTCTTATCAAATATTTTAAAAGCTTAGTGTGTAGTCTTTCAGCCGAAAACTTACGGGATAAAACCTTGGCTGGTCGGTTTTGTTCTTAGGTGAGATACTTAGCGGACTTTTTACCCATATCTAGTGGATTAATGGCAGGTAGTTAAATGAACGTCCCTATTATGTACAAAACATTACAATAGTTCCAGTAACCCGACGGTGAGCGAGAGGTAAACGATTTACCGTGTGAAAAAATATAAATATTCTATTCAGGTAGCGCAGTTTTACAATTACGTATAAATGGGTTGGAAAATATAAAATATGTCAATCATGTACAATATACGATAATCACTTTGGTAATCTCAAAATTTTCATGGGATGCATCAACAACCCTTGAATTCCCCATTTTTTAACATAAAAATAGTGACTATCTATCCTAGTCTACAAACCTGAAAAATAGACTGCAGCAGGTCGATGAACGGATTGAAAAACGTGATTTCCCAAACTGCAATTTTATTATCATTTCCAGCTAATACGGCAAGGATTGAAAAAATATCGGCGGCCATCGGTCCAAACAAGCATATGATTAGGAGAGCTTGATCAAGGAGCTCCGACACGTGAAGTGGTCGGCAAATTTTCCGGAATAGGTAGAACCCGTAGAAGCATGCAAGTAGCATGCTTATTTGTAGACCAATCTAGGATAGGATATTCATGTTTATCCCCGTGAATGGGAAAACCAAGGGGGTTAACACACGGGCAATCGTCAGATCACCGCGCGCCCATCGTCGGATTACCGAAGCTATTGCAGTGTGTTGTGTATGATTCACACGTTTATTCAATTTGATAGAACCTTTAATCCGCTTGGTTCAGGCAATGTTCATTAAGTGCCTTGTCCAAGGACACAACCGACTAGCTAGCGACCAGTTTCGTACCTGCAACATTTCGGTTAAAAGGCGAGGCACTTAACCGCCAGACTAACCGGTCGGAATATGAGAAACATGGAAGATGGAATCTGGTCGTGTCAGGCTACTCGAATAAAAACAAGTAACCCAAAAAATAGCTTTCGTAACCAAATTGTATGACCAAAAAAATCTGGTTATTAAACTCGTGTTATAACAAATCTATAGGCAACGCGTTCCTTCGTAATTTAGAAACAAGTTTTTTAAACCTCCATTTTTGCGTGAAAAATCATTTGGTATTAACCGTAAGTCTGTTAGCCTGAGTAAGATTGACCTGGTGCATATAGGATATTAATGTGTTATCACTGTATGAAAAAACGCATAAGAATTATCACATTGGCGATCATCAGATTACCTCGTGAATAGGTAATGTAAACTTGACGAATTCAACAACACGACAATAATTGACTACTCTTACCAGGAAAGAACTGAATACAACGAGGTAGGTGAATTCGGTAAAGTAATCCCGATCATCGCGACTCACACTGGTATACCCGGTGCCCATAATTATTATGATAACGACGGAAACGAAAAATGCAAAGCCACCAAGTGCCGCTCCTGTTAATTTAAATTATGTATATTACGACACTTATGACTATCACCGATGGAAAATGCGTGGGGGTAAATCAAATTTTTTGATTGATTCTCCCCCACAAAGAGATAATAGGTTTTTTAAGATGTTTATGAAAATAGATGAATTATAGCGGAAAAACTCGTCGTCACTCATTCAAAAATATACCCGAAACGAAGTACGATTACTAATTGTAATAGCAACTTACCATTATATGCTCTGTAGAATTTAAAGCTTGGTTTAACGACACCCTCGCAGGGTGGAGGCTGCTTGCCAACGTTGCTCCATGTTATGTACACCAGAGAAGACGCCACTAAACTAAACTCAATTGCAAAGGGAAATAGAAATTTCTCAGCAGCATGTACGGTTGTACAGAATGAGGTGTGGCAGACGCATGGATCATCATCTGTTAGTTAATTAAAGGATAACACATCCGGCCAGTTATTCTAGTGGTTTAGTGCGTCGCCCTTCAGCCGAAAGGTTGCGGCTTCCAAACTGGTCGCTGCTAGTTGGTCGTGTCCTTGGGCAAGGCACTTAACGGACATTGCTGCGGTTTAATGGGTTCTACCAAATTAAAGGAATGTCTCAATTATACAAAACACGGCAATAGCTATAGAGGCAATAGAGGTGATCTGATGATTGCCTTGTGTGAACTACCTTGGTTTTCCCATTCACAGAAAAAAACATGAACATCAGGACTCTCTTAACACTTAATTGTGTATTTTGCTGCTCAGTATTTACTTTAATAAAAAAAGCCAACTTAATTAATGTTCGTGAAACACCAAATAATTTTTTAATGATACAATCAATAATATAGGTGCTGTTGATGTAACAGCAAGTACTGCAAATTCACTTAGTCTGTATTATAATGTTTATAATTACTTTCCTAAACTAAAAATTATTTAGAAACACTATCCAAATGAATAATGCGTAACATCTAATGATCTTTCATGTAGCCAAATGTAAAAATTATGTCAAATACACACAATGTTTGTTTAGTCATCCATATGTACCTGTAGTTTTATATCGCAGTTACTTTAACAAATATGTTTTTTACATTAATCTGCATAAGGAGAAACATGGTTTTAACGGTAAAACTGTTTGTTGCCACAAACCACACCCAATACTGATAGTTATTTCAAACTTTACTCCACTTCATGTGCTATTTTATAGTATAATGGTATGTATATATTTTTTCTGTTTTATAGTTTTTAAATGAATTGCCTACAAATGTCTAAAAATGTTTTTTTGGAGGTGATGTATGATGTTAAATTGCTTATCCTCGGGTGAGGCTGAGGTATGGTGTAATGATATGTGAGATATCCGGCCTGTTGGTCTAACAGTTAAGTGCGTCGTCTTTCAATCGAAAGGTTGAAAGTGCGAAACTGGGTCGCTAGCTAACTCGGTTGTGTCCTTGGGCAAGGCACTTTACGGACATTGCCTGAACCCAGCGGATTAATGGGTTCTACCAAGTTGAAGGAACGTGTCTATCATATACAACACACTGCAATAGCTCCGGTAACCCGACGATGGGCGCGAGGTGATCTGGCGATTGCCCGTGTGTTAACCCCCTTGGTTTTCCCATTCACGGGGATAAAGATGAATATCCTATCCTAAATATTTAACTTAATCAATGCTTGGCAAATGGAACTTTGTCTTTTTCCTTACCGTGCCCTGTATCATGTAATTCTGTTGTATTTGTTCCAGCAAAATGTTCTGGCACCGATGTTGTGGTAACTGTTAAAAATAAACATTAATAAAATTTAATATACTATGTCTATAATAATCACCTTTAAAGTTGAATTTGCTAATATAGAATAAAATGCATACAAATTAGGCTTACTGCATTTTACTATTAGTCAAATGGTTGATAAATTTAACTTACCATGCTGTTTTTAACTACTTTTGCTCTAGTTATTTGTATCAGTACTGGTATTAGTTTGTTACATTACTACTTACTGGTGTAAGAACTTGTTGAAGAGTTGTTCAATGCTAGCACAGTCTCATCTATTATTGCCGCTATCCAAAATGATAGGTTGATTGCAATTATCAGCATCAGTCCAGTTCTGTGTAGAACACATGGCAAATAAGTTTATTTCTACCATAAAAACATATTGGTTCTATCCAGCTTCTAAAATTTCAACCATTTTTAGGATCAAAAATGCAACAAGCAATAGTTCGGTCTCCTGGTATCCATGTTTGGATATCCGGAGCATGTAGAGTGTGTTAAATAATACATTGCTACATGTTTTTGTAATGTTAAAGATACAGTGCTACATGTTTTTTTGTAACCCAGTTATCCACATGCGTCCGACAACATCTAATAATTACTTTGCATGTACACATTTTGATTACACATATTTTTGGATCTTCGTCCAACACTTTATTAATGGGACAGATTTGTGGTTGGTTTGATAATTAGAATAAAAGTTTTTGAAAAAAGGGATTACAATTTTAATTGTATTTTATTGCATGAACAAAAATAAAACACTTATAATAAACTACTGTTGCTGATTATTAAAATATGCATGACATTACTTAATTACCTTGATCCGCTTGAGCAATTTTTAATGTAAACCTTGGAATATTTAAAGAGGTACTTCACTTGAGCTGTTATAAATAAGGCATGGAATACTGAAACAGCTATTTTGAGCTGCTTATCAGGACATATCGAAAGATTGACCATGAAATAAGATAGAAATTCCAAACCATCCTTCATAACAACTGCCAAGCCGAAAAGGACTAGAACACCTGTATTGTTAAAAAAGATCATGAAAGAGGGAACGATGCAGGGGTAGTATAACAAGGGTTTGTGTCAGAATACAACCATTTTAGCATTGAGATGTATAGAATGGAAAGGCAAATCTATACCCTAAATTGGAAATACTTATAGGATATTATATTCAAAGACTGGTAATCGACAAGTTGTCCGGTGGATGTGGGGTAATCTAGCGATTACGCATGCTATAATACCTTGTGGCATTGTTTTGCGAGATAAATTAACAATAATGTGATTACGCCCCTTGTATTATCCCATTCATGGGAATAAACATAAATATCCCTACCCTTTTCTAAGTCTCCCAAATATTTTAAAAGGTGTTTAAAGTAGTTAACTATATCTAGGGACAGTAGATATGAAATCATCTTATATATATTACCCACCTTTTAACCATCGGTTACTGCTTCTACTTGTTTTAGAAAACTTTATTTCCGCTTGTCGGAAATATCCTTTAAGCAGGTAATATGTGAACCAGATAGACCCCAACACATAAAGGGTGAGCATATACCCATCTTCAACTAGCTCTCCAATCTGCATTGTTTTTAATGTGGTCAGCTGCAATCATTAGCTATGGAACTAGTTCTACAGAACTTAATAATTTAAATTCTGTTGAATAGCTTAGTTGGTTAGTGTGTTGCCTTTCAGTAAAGGTTTACTAAATCAGAACTGGTCACAAGTTAGTCGGTTGTGTCCCTGGTAAGGCAATTAGCAAACATCGCCTTAACCCAGAGAAACACTGCTATAGGTTGATATTCTGTTTATAAATATCATTTTAAGCTTACTAATTTTACATTAGGAATATAAGAAGCGAATTTTGAAAGGTAATGGTGAGTATGCACCTTTAACTTTAAAAGCTAGGGTTGTAATAAACTTTATCATAGAATAGGATATATATGTTTTATCCCTGTAAATGTAAAAACCAAAGGGCATTATCCTTGAGACAATTGCAAGGTTGTAAAACGAACGAAGCCTTCTCACGGTAAATGTCAGATTACCTTGCGCCCACTGAACGGTTATCACTCCTATTATGTGTATGATTTAGCAGTTTCTTTAGTAAAACCCATGAATTCACTGGCTTTGGGCAATGTTTGTTTATTGCCTTGTACAAGAACACAACCAACTAGCTGGCGACCAATATCAAACCTGCAACCTCTTGGCGACGCACTAACACACCACAAGCTATTTGACTGGACCATCCTGAAATAATAACTGATACTCACAGCTGCTGATAAATTGGAGGATATTTTGATCACCAATGTGGTTACGATAACCAACATGGCTAGAAAACCTGACAGCAACTTTATCCCAGCCTTTATATGGTTAGGCATTTTGTCTTTCAATTTGTCATCGGCTGATGACACAGCATATGCACTGCGGGTAAATGTTTTTTGTTTAAAAACAACATACAGTGGTTACTTTTTGTTTATTCTTTGGCCTTGTGGTGCTAGGTTTTTTAATTAGTAATCTATATTTATTAATATAAAATGTATCTTAAATAGTTGCGGTTTATAATGTTAACTTTATTTAATAAATGTCAATATTTAGTTACCGGTACTAGAATTCATTTTAATTGGTCATAATTCACACCCTGCATACTTAGTCATGGTGATAAAAGCTGTTATGTGACGAAGCAATTTTAGTCAATTACCGGTTTACGTATGTGTATAATGGAGGGTTTCATTGTGTTCTTTGTCACAGTTTTTTTTTATTTATATATCAATAAATGATTCAGCAATTTTAAGGTTCAACAGCAGAAAACATGAAATGCACACTTATTCTTTATTGTGTATGTTTTATGACAAGTTTTTTTTATAGTGTATGATATAAGGTGTGGTTCTTTATAGTGTATGCTATATAAAGTTGCTTTTTATATTGTCTGCTATTTAACGGTGTTCTTTATAATGTATGCTGCATGATTGTGCTGTTTATTATGTTTGCTTTATGATGGTACTCTTTATAGTTGTGTTTATCCAAGGCCCTATTAAAATTGAAGTGAGAACAAGTAAACACAACTCACTGCACATGTACAGTTGTAGATCCACGTCTGTACAAAAAGTGGCCATCTTCCACCCTTTCTATAGGGTGGTTTAAAATCCCAGTTATGTTTGTGTCCTGACTTTTTAGTTCACTGTCCATCGTTGTGATGTATTCATTGCCAGAGTTATCTAAACACATTGTGAACAATTTAAATAGTTAATAGCTTCCCATTTTCTTTCATGTAATGTGAAACTTATCACTTTAATGGCATTTACTAGTAAGTGTGTCACCTTTTAGCCAAAAGTGTGTCACCTTTCAGCCAAAAGGTTGCAGGTTCAAAACTGGTCGCTAAAGAGTTGGTTGTGTGCTTTGACAAGGCACTTTAATGAATATTGCCTGAACCTTTGTTTAAACCTAGTGAAATAATTGGTTTTACTAAATTAGAGGAAGTTTTAATCATGCACAACACACTGTAATAGCTCCAGTAACCCGACGACGTGCACGGGGTGATCTGACGATTGACCATATGTTTGGTATTCTCACTCATGGGATAAACATGGATATCCTATCCCATTGAAGATAACATTAAATTAATCTATAGCTAGAAAAGTGTTCTCGTGGATAAGGCACTTTGTGGATTTTTTTCAACCCTGTAGTTCATATGTTAGAGGTTATTTTTTTTGTGATTATACCAAACAAAAATTACCATGATACATTACTTTAGATCGCTGAACAGATTCATTTAGAAAAATTTATGAAAAACACTCAACCGATCGTTCGAAAGTTTTTATGATTCTTTAGCCGTAATCAAAATGGTGGTATACAGAGCACAGCCCTAATAAAAATTTATACTTCCTGTAACCCGACTGGGCTCTAGGAAATCATAGGATTACCCATTATAATACATTTATTGACCAGGGATAAACATGGGAGACCTATTCTAAAAAACATGTTTTTTAAACACAACACAGATATAACACAGAACTTGCAACAAAACTAAACACATACTTGTCGCCATGATCTTTTGATGTTAAGAAACAATATTTTTATAAAAACATGGAAATCACTCAATCAGTTTTGTTTGGATTCCTGCAATATACAGAGAACATATTAGATATATACCTTTAATTATACACGAAAATGTAATGTTTTCGCTTTTATTACCCGCTCTCTATTAATAGCTCATCAGAAGTGAAAATATAGTGGGCTTAAAAACTTCTATTGAATAAGTTTCATCTCTGCAAGGAACTTTGCAACCATTTTCTAAACTAAACTGAGTAAATTGATGGTTTTATTAAACATTTTAGTATTGTTTGCCTTATTTTCTACAAACTGCAATAGCCGAAGTAACTCAAGTAGGCACTAGGTTTTTTGACAATTGATCATATTATATCACCCTTTGTCCATCCATGTGGATAAATGTAAGATTCAATATCATGTCTATCTTGCAATTATGCTCCACATTGCAAGTCCATAGCAAGGATACGTTCCCTTCAAAGTCTCGTTCCTATTTAAGACAAAACCATTCACTCTCGTCTTTATATTCTTATCATAGGCATTCAGTGGTAGTAACTGTCAAGATGTGCAAATTTTAAGTTGCTCTTTCTGTTAAGATTAATCACATATTTGTGGACACATAAAACATTAACTTCGTTGTTAGTACGCAAACATAACATTATTGGCAGTGTATTTAATTACCTCAGTAAATCTTGCTATAAGTTTATAAATTCTTTTTTTTTGGAAAAAAAACCTTTCGATTTATTGAAAGTTTTTATTGGCTGTGGTTTAATTCTGGAAACGTTCTGGGTGGTATTTTGAGATTTCTGACTCATATATAGCAATGTGTGATAATGCTTACTCATGACCAATATTACCCTGAATCAATAAATAGTACCGGACTTAGCATTTCTCAGAATAAACAAGTTTTGTTTAAACAGTAACAGTCAGCAAGCAATGTGTTTTAAGTTGTGTACCCAAGGTCAACACAAGTATCCCTTATGTTTTCCCAGTTTAAACATAATTTGTCATTACTATTTGATTACACTTAGTCAACCACAGAACTCAAGGTATGCTGAAAATAGGTTTGGGGAAACCCAATATTTCAAATAAACATTTTATTGCTTATATTATGACTTATTTGAACAATAAGGGTGGGGTAAGTACTGCCTAATAAATACGAGCAATTTTCCCATAAATAACAGAAATGTCTATATTTATATAAACTATTTACAAAAAAAATATTAAGAAAAGTTGGTCGTATATCTCTTGTGTTTAGACATCCGAGTAAACTTGTTTTAAGTATAATGCCGCCATGCTACATAAATCTGTTACAGTTTATGTAAGAAGCGAATTTTGAAATGTAATGGTGAGTGTGCACCTTTAACTTTAAAATCTAGAGTTGTAATCCTTTTTATCGTAGAACACAATATTTATGTTTTATCCCTGTGAATGTGAAAACTGAATAGACATTATTACATATACAATTGTGATGTTGTAAAATCTGTTACAGTTTGTTTGGATTTGGCAAGCTCTTTTTTACCACACTGCTTAGGATTAGAAGTTTTATACAGCAAACGCAAGGCACAATATCACACTGGCAATCTTTAGATTACCCCGTGTCTACCAGTGGGTTATCAAAGCTATTGCAGGTTGCTGTATATGATTGAGACGTTCCTTATGTTTTAGTGGAATCCAGTAGAGCATTAAGTTCAGGCGATGTCTGCTAAGTGCCTTGCCTGAGGTCATAAGCAAGTGGTTGGTTTTCCACGAAACAATAATGGTTACACCTAGGTTATAAAAATAAAGCCATTGCAGTGCACCTTTGGTGGAAATTGATTTTTTGGTATAACCATTTTTAATCTGTAGCAAATTCGCTAATTTTTATTGTTTATTTTGTGTTAAAACACTGTGTAAAACAACTCCCATTTTCACTCTAGAAATAACACATCAAAACACAATTGTAACCCACTAAACTCCAGCCATGTAGTATTAAAGAATCAAACTTCCTCTTTATCCACAAATTATACCTAATTAGTTTTTAATACAATCAATACATAATAATAAAAATAATATATGATTATCCAAGATGTAAATTTAACTTTGTTTTAACAATGGTTCAAAAATACATCATCTTCAATCATTTTAAACTATGAATAAACTTAAAATGCTTGGTTTAAGCTAAATCGTTATTATTAGGTTTGGCAAGTTATTAAATTATTTTTGTTTTTATAACAGAAAATTATTTTGTTTGCAATAGGTGCACTCTGCACCCCTTAAACTTTAAACATGGGCTCTCAGAACTAGAATACGATACACATGTGTATTTCAAAGAATAATGAAATGGTTATAGAATCCTTTTCTGATCCTGGCAACAAAATTAGTCTTTCCTTCCCTTTTTACATCCAGAAAAATAAAAAACTTTTCTACACTATTTTCATTTTTTGTATTATCAGCTTTATTTTGTAATCTCATTTCAACGTTTTAAGCAATTTATTTGTCCATAATAGTTTAAGATTGTTTATAAAAAAAACAAAAACATATCGAATATTTTCAAGATTAAATTGCTTCATCATAGTTCACTTAGAAAAAAGAATTTATGAAATTGTTTGTATCAACTCATGCAATTGTAGTTCCCTATGTGTTGGTGTGGTGTGATAGTTCATCTTTTTCAAATGATTTCTTTCCATTTTTAACTCTGACTTTATCTCGACTGGCGGTTTCGTCCACGTTTGCGTCATCTCCAGTATCGATGGTGGCCTGAGACCTGTTTGGTTTAGTTTATTAGTTTATTCATTTTTTGCCCCAATATTTAAAAATGGCAAGCGAATAAAATCACGACACGGGAACAAGAAAAGACGGCAAAACGAACAGTCTTTAAAACACGTCATTGGAAAAAAGGATATAATTTAATAAATATAGCGGACGCGGCCGCCAAACCTAGGCGAAAGAACAATAATGTGCAAACAAAATTTAATTAAAACCAAATTTGGTGATTTTTAAATACTAGGGCAAAAAATGAAAAAATAGCGACATGGGAACAGGAAAAGACGGCAAAACGAACAGTCGTTAAAACACGTCATTGGAAAAAAAGGATACCTGCACAACCCCCTCCTCTTCCCTTGCTCCCTATCCCCTTGCTTTATTTGTGATGACTTTATCAGCGGGACCGTATTGAACGAGCTTCGTCTTGAAGACAGGGACCCTGTTTCCGATAAAACCGCGTATCGCTCCCGCTTTGCCGGAATGGGTGTCCTTACAAAGCCTTCTAGATCAGGATTATTTGAATTTCTTCTGAACCCTGCCATGTCGTTGATGTATATCATCTCCCCATCGTAGAAATACTGGTTTTTTAGTTCGTTTGCAGGAATAGCGAAAGATTTGGTTTGTTTTGCGTGCCGTTCTGTTGTGGCGTATCGTGGAGAGCTTAAACTTTCAGTTTCCGATGGTTCCTGTTTAAATAATAATAGAATAGATTATTCATGTTTATCCCCACTAATGCGAAAACCGAGTGGGTTAACACACAGGTAATCGTCAGATCACCTCGCGCCAATTGTCGGGTTAAAAGCTATTTCGGCATGTTGTAGATGATAGACACGTTTCTTCAATATGGTTCCTATTTCAATAATAATAAACTTCATATTGTTATTCCAGCATAATTTAACTTTTTTAAATACACAGTCTGGCAGTTATAAAGGTGCCTGCTTCTTTTCTGGCTGATTCCAGACTGCATAGCTATAGCTTGGTGGGTAAGTAAGTTGCCTTTCAACTTATAGGTTTTTTAAAAAAAGGCCTCAGCTAGTTGGTTGTGGTAAAGGCACTTTAGTGGTCATCGGCTAAAATACTCTAAGTTGGGTTTGAATAAATAGATTGCAACTTGTTAAACATAGCCACTGCATTTCTCTGGCAACCCGACTCTGGGCATAAGGTAATATGAAGATTACCCCTTGTTTTACACACAGAGATAAAATAAAAATGAGTTTCCCAAGCCTTTAGGTATAATGGTAATACTCAGTTTTTTTTGGTGCCTTTCTGTTTTGCTGTAGTATTTTTTATTTCTTTGGTTAATTGTTGGATTTTCAGTTAAAGCCATATTTGTTTTGGTATATATATATATATATATATATGACATGTATTTTTAAATTGTTGGTTATAAACGCTGCAGCGAAAGAAACAAAAATAAAAATTGTAATTGTGTATTGTAATTTGAACAAAATAATATACAGTATGTTAAGAACAGGTATCAAATACATTTTCCTTATAACCTGCGTTTCTGAAGATGATGCATGTCGGTAATGTTGGCGCTTCAATATTTGTGGGAGTTTGTAATGAATTCCTGGGTTGCTTTGATGTGCAGGTGAACTGAGGAACATTTTTGGATGAAATTCTGGATTGTATTTTAATCCTAATAATATTGTTTGTATAAATTATTTGTTCTTAGTTTTTTAGTACACCTTTAGTTTTAATAATATTTTTGCCTTACTATTAAATACCATTAAATGAAAAAATTTACGGCACAGTGAGAGTACAACATGGAAAAATGAACAGTTAATAAAAAAACATCATTAAAAAGAAAGTCTATAAATAAATAATTGTGACAAACATGGTCGCCAAGCGAAAAAAACAATCTTTTTATTATTTTTTTCCGGGTTGGTTTTTGGTTCTTTTTTTACCGTTTATTTCTTACTTTTTGGTTCTTGGTTCTTTTTTTACCGTTTATTTCTTACTTTTTGGTTCTTGGTTCTTTTTATTTTTTTTATCGGGTTGGTTCTATAAACTTGAGTTATGCAAGGCATGATTAATTGTACTATCAACACTAAGTGGTAAATTGAGGCAATTGTTATTAATGGATGTGGGATGTTGACTCAACTAAAACTTTGCACAATGTCATGATTTAAATTAACTGGCATAGAACAATGTATATTCAGTTGCAAAAATAACAAAGACGTCTTAAACATCACATGTCAATAAAACGTTCTTTCTTTTCTGTTTTGAAGCAACTGAAAAACCTGGTTCTATAGTTTAAGTGTTGCTTTTTTGATTATTGTTTTTATTGGAACAAAACCAAAAAATGCAAGAATAATAAAAAATTATTAAATGAGGTAAAAAACAGTTTATAATAAAAAATGCATTTATTAAAAAAAAAGTAAAAAAAACAAACAAAAAAAAAACGATTAATTATCAACTCGAAATAGAATTATCACCTTCCAACAATAAGATATCGATCTGGAACTATAATCTCCTCGTCACAAAGGTCCATTGTTCTTGGTGGATCTATCCTTACAAGCATCGGGGACGATACCACTAGAGGAAGATATAAATATTGGAAGGTTAATCCACTTACAAACCGAACTTCCACATGCATAGTCTAAAGCAGGCATGGGCAAGATACGGCCTAATTAAGATATTGAACACTATTCATGTTATAATCCGGCCCACCAGGGACTTCATTTTCCCACATCTGGCCATCTAAAAATTAATTCTAAAAAATTAATCTAAAAAAAGATTGTTTAAAAAAAAGTATAAAAATTTGTTCATTAGTGTTGGGCTGGTCCAGGGTAGCCACCGGGACCAGGAATTTAGGCCATAGAAGGCCCATTAATCTACAGTACCGAGTTATCATGGATTC
>CH003275.1:2503103-2523962 GCA_000149265.1 Ciona savignyi
TCCATAGTCTAAAGCAGGCATGGGCAACATACTGCCCAATTAGGATATTGAATACTATTTGTGTAATAATCCGGCCCACCAAGAACTTTATTTTTCAACATCTGGCCCGCTGACTAGATCAGTTACTCCTGGTCTAATGAATAAGAATGGTGGACCAATAGGTGCTGGGATTAATCATTGACTGCTATAAAGACTGTTGTTGTCCACACACAAAAAAATGCTATCCTATTGTATTGCTTTATTGCAAAGACTTTCGATTTCAGTGCCTTATAGGACGGTTAAAATCTAAACACTACAATGTTCTTAACAGGCAAATTGGCCATTTTCTGAGGAATGTATACATTCCAAATTATTTACACTCTCTTATCTCCTATGTTAACAAACAGTACCTTTTGGTTGATAGATTTCATTGTTTTTCCGTTCAAGAACTCCAAGGTTGTTGTTTCTTGCATGTAGATCTTTTAACAGCACATAGGGACCTAAAAATAGCAACAATAACTCCAGTAACCTGATAGCGGGCGTAAGTTAGTCTGATTATTTCCCAAATATTTATTAACTAACATGAATATACTTCAAGTTGAATTTTGCACCCCTGGAAAAACAACAGGGTTATCTTTGATATTTGTGGTTACAGTCAAGTTAATAGAACATTTTTCCCAATGCTTTTTATTACTTTAAAATCCAAGTGTAACAGAACTTGGATAGAATAGGATACTTTTGTTTATCCATTGGGTATAAAAACGCAAGAGGTTACTGAAGCTATGTGTTAATTATGATGGGAGACCGTTGGTACAGCAGCAGATTTTATTTCCACAATGTTCTTGGCTGTCATTACGACACTTAAAAGTGTTGGATTAAAATTTAATTTGTAATTACTATTTTACCTGTTGGGATTCCAGACTCATGAACAAGAGTTGGCCTCTCAGGATGTTGTATTTTCATTGTTGAACAACTTTGTAGGTCATTCCTGAAACAGTTTTAGTTTAAATTTTTTTTCTTTTAGTTCCGTTTATTTGTAACAAATCGAATTGTAGGTTCGTAACCTTTTCCGCCACATAACATTGCCAACATAGGAAAAACGAGGAAAATACGCAACCAACAAAATAAACCAATCACAAAGCGACAACTAAACGGGAATCTAAAAAGAGAACAACGTCACAAAATGGAATTAAAGAAAAAGGCACAGAGGGCGATACGCAAAGTCTATATGCTACACAAGTTTATTATACACTGAAGACAATATTGCATAGGGATCAATTATAATTTTTATAATACATTGATTGCAAACTTTGAAGATGAAATTTTTTAAATTCACCTGTGTAAATACGGTGATTGTGGTTGACAGTCTGGTCTGTAGGAATTCCTTCTTGGTACATGTAGCGGCATTTCTTCATCTGCACATTCTGTAGTTTATTTACAGAATTAGCTGCAATGGTTTGCTTATAAAGCACATGAGAAATTTTAGACAAAAAATATTGAAAAGGTGTCTTATAATTCGTAAAATGCATGATCTTTATACAGAGACAAAGGAATGAATTAACATTTTGTAACACCTCAATGCCTAATGTGTCACTTTTATTTGCAACTCAGAAGCAAGAAATTTGAAAAAAATGGATAAAGTAGCCAATAATAAAAAGAAGAACAAATTTCTTCCACCAACTTGACACATTACAAAACAATATCAAATTTTAGTCTTATATTATAGCAATTTTTAACAAATTTTAAAAAGTTCGGTGTCTGCGTGCTAGATTCTAGTGGTTTCTTTGAAGTTACCAAGATATTGCTTGGATGAGTTTAATTCAAAGTAACATACTTTCTAACAAGTAACACTGTTACGTATATTTCATACATGATAATGGTGCAATTATTTTACCTGTTGGAATTCCAGACTCATGCACGAGAGTTTGCCTCTCAGGATGTTGTATTTTCATTGCTGAACAACTTTGTAGGTCATTCCTAAAACAGTAGTAACTCATTTAGTATATGCAAGTTTTTTTTCCTTTTTTTATTTGGTTATTTAAGTTTGTAATACAATAAAGATAATATTGTAATAGTGTCAATTAAGCGCAAGCACACAAAGTATCTAGTGGCTGGTTTTATTTCCACCATTTTTGGCTCCGAATACTTTGTTGCATCTCGGATTTATATTTTAAAAGTCTTGTGCATGTTGTTTGTTACTCATTTTATCACCTGGTTAACAATTTAGTTAGCGGAAACATACAAATATTGGCTACCATAATAGTTAGTAAGCGTTTTGTGGAAAAATATTGTAAACTTTTAGTAAAGCCTAAGGAAAGAAGCGGGCCCAGAACTTCTTTAACTTGGGTCAAAGATTGGGTTTGGAGGCAATTTTTTTAAATTCACCTGTGTAAATATGGTGATTGTGGTTGACAGTCTGGTCTGTAGGAATTCCTTCTTGTTACGTGTAGTGGTATTTCTTCATCTGCACATTCTGCAGTTTATATACATAGTTAAAGGATTATCGACATCTTCAGTAATTTTATGCGTAGTTTGTTTGGTACTATACAGCGCAAGTTAACCAAAGTTGGATCATCGAATTTTAATTAAGGCTACTTTCTTTAATTTACTTAACTTCTATATTGGGTTTCAAACAAAAAATAAATCGCAAATACTGATTTCCTACCAACACGGAAATGGTATTAAATAGTAAAATGCTTTAACCCTTTAACTGCCGCTGTCGACTTGCGTCGACAGCGCCGAAAATTACATAAGTAGAAAAGTATACGGCCGATTTTGATCAGTGAGATGGCGCTGGAGAGCTGAATAATTTCTGCGTTAGCCAATATAAGTTGATATATAGGTTTGCATTTGATATTTTTTAGTTATTTGCGTTTTATAAATGATATATATATGTGTGGTTTTGGTTGTTTTAATTAGTTTTAATTTTGGTTTTAATCCCCGATTAGTTTTCAACTATTGTCGTCATGGTTCGCTAGGTTAGTTTGAAAACAATCCATTCGTTTTTGGCTTGTACATTTTGGATTAGGCTATTTTTTGAGCTTATGGAGGGTAAAAACAGAAGAATCTGTCCTTTTGTTAGCTGATAATGATTCTGAAAGCAGTTGTGCTTCATTTTTGAGTAGTTCTAGCGATGAAGAACCTTTTTAAAGATGTTTTGCATCAGTTTTGTTTTGCTGTGGCTATGTGTTTGTGGTTTATTGGGCAAGTGTAAAAAAAAATAATTTTTTTTTTTTCGATTTGCGTATTACGACGTCATCAGTCAAGTTGTGACGTCATCACAAAAGAAGTAGTACAAAAATGTTCCAAAGATAATCATAAATAACTTTGCTACATACTGTTTTGTTTGTAAATGAGAAAAAAAGATAGTTTTTGTTGATCTAAATAGTAACACATGACGTCATTGCAGAATGTATGACGTCATCGAAATTTTATTAATGCAAATAAAAAGAAAATTTATTACTGAACAACTTTTTTGTTGATCATATCATGCTTACATCAATAGTTTTGTGTACAGAAGCTTCTAAGTTAAGGTTACTTAGCCGAAAAATGAACTGAAAAACAGCCGGCAGTTAAAGGGTTAATGAATAATGTGCTTTTCTTATCGGTAACTCAAGAAGGTGTAAGGCAAAACGCAACTTTTGTAATGCCTATTTTTTGCAATTACAGTTCTATCGTGTACACCATCAGGATACCACAACTGTATATTGTATATGATTAAGACGTTTCATTAGTTTTATTAAAACATATTATTCCACACGATTTAGGCAATGTCCGCTAATTTCCAATTAAGCTAGCGACCAGTGTAAATTCAACAACCTTTTGACTTAAAGGCAACACACTAACAAACCAAACTATTGGTTGTTTGCAGTAACAATGCTTAGATACATCTTCCAAAATAACCACAATTTTTGTAATGTCTATATATGTTAAAATATTTAGCTTCTGTTTGCAAAGTTATTAGGTGTTAGGACTAACAACACAATATTTACATCTTACAACATAACCACAATTTTCGAATTGCCCATTTTTCCTCAACAAGATAGCTTCTCTTTGCAAAACTGTTGATCGCAAGCAATACCATGATGAAGTAGCCAATAATAAAACAAACAAATTCCTTCCACCAATTTGACACATTACAAAACAATATCAAATTTAATTTTTTATTATAGCTATTTTTACCAAATGTGAAATAGTCTTGTGTCTGCGTGCTAAATGCTAGTGGTCTTTTTAGGTTACCAAGATAATGCTAAGGTAGTTTCTCTTTGCAAAGCTGTTCATCGCAAGCAATACCAACACATTGATTGGATGGGTTCTCCAAGCAACTTACCCTCAACCTCCACCAAACTGTCTGGTTCCTCTAAATACCGGTTCAACTTGTCTTGGAGGATCTCCGCAGTTTGTGCTCTTGAATTTCTCCGGTTGTCACTACAAATATATTAATTATGTGCTGAATAGAGCTACTAAGGATCTATTTCCAGGCTGTTAGCTATAATCATAATACGTCATACCATCAGTCAAAAGATGGTAGGTTCAAAACCAGCTGCTAACTAGTTAAGCGAGCTTCATTGTGCCTTGGTTGTATATGTAGGTCTAGTGTAAAACTAAAAAACTCTATCATATTGAACACACTGCAATATGTCTATCATATTAAACACACTGCAATATATCCATTATCCCGACTGTGGGCATGCAGTAATGTGAATATAATGTATATTATAACTCCTCCCCGGTTTCCTGCTCCAATCCATGCACATTAAGGCCAAAATAAATTAATCCCATGAAAACCAATATCAGTAAAAAATACCAGCTCATGCTCGTGATTATTTATTGGTGGATATTTGTTTCATGCGAGTGAAAAAGGTGCAATCGTCTAAATATACTCTTAATATATGTTTATATCATTGAGACGCTTCTTCAATTTGGTAGAACCTATTAAACCGCTGGGTTAAGGCGATGTCTGCTAAGTGCTATGCCCAATAACTCAGATTGGTAGCTAGCAATCAGTTTCGATCCTTCCAAACCTTTAACTGAAACGCCTTTTAACCTTTTTGGCTTGAACACAATTCACCTAAGCTATTCAGCCATTTTATTTTTAACAGAACCATCATTATCACCAATTTAATGGCCATGATACCTGAAATATTCTTGGAATTCTGCTTCATCACTGTGGCATTCATTATGGACGATAACTTGATGCTGCACCACTGTCGAGCCTTTCTCCTACAATGGCAGTTAAGCTTATAAAATTAAAAGAAGAAACATTGTGGTTAGGTGCAGTTCTCATACCTATTGTATTAAACCATGCTAAAGCATAGGTGATGCAAGTACATTTTGTTCCTAAATTAAAAAAATTACAGACTGAGCTAGGCTTGGACTAAGCATGGTGATATTTTCTGGAGCAATTAATCAAACAAAAATTATGACCAGGGCTTAAACAATCTGGTATCAACTTACTGCTTCATCAAAAAGTTTTCTTCTCTTTTTTTCAGCTTCACTTCTTTTCATGGGGACTGGGTTTGTGGGCTGAAGGGTGTCACTTATCTTCTGCAGTGAATTTACTTATTTTATTAAAAAAATTAGTAAAGGAGCAAACATGGATATTCATGTTTATCCCTATTAATGGGAAAATGCAAGGGGCATTAACACATGAAATATGCCGGATTACCACGTGAATACATAAGAAAACCTAAATTTTGGTAGAACCCATAATTCTACTGGGTTCGGGCAATAACTGCTAAGCGGGAAAGGATACAATAACCCGCAATTCTATGGCTAAAAGGTGACACACCAACCCTCCAAGCTCTATGGTCAGACTAAACTGTAGCAAAAGAAAAGTAAAACAACAAACAAACAGATGTTATCGCGCATCCTGGGTAAACACAAAACTAATCTAATATTGTCGAGTTTTTAAATTTCCTCACACCTTTATTGCTAGTATTCTACACAATTCCAATGATAAAAATGTTTAAATGAAATAGAAATGAAAAAAACGGGAACATAACAGAATTTATATGAACATGACCAGATTTATTTTTTATATTTTTAAAATTGATAAACAGCTAAAACTACTTTTTTTGTAGGTGGTGTTGCGACGTCTTCTTTTGTTGTTATCTTCTCCGATTCTGAAGAAATTGTTCTTGTCTCTTTAATTGGCTGAAAAAAGTTGTGGTTTTAATCAGTTTTTGGTACAGTGGATAAATGCAGCAAACCTCAGCCAGATGCCCCTTAGGTAAGGATAGGATATTCATATTTATCCTCGTGGATGGGAAAACCAAGGGAAATAACACAACGGCAATCGTCAGGTGCCTTGCCGAAGGACACAATCGTCTAGCTAGCGACCAGTTTCGCACCTGCAACCTTTCAATTGAAAGGTACGCACTTAACCGCCAGGCTAACCGGCCAGACAAAGTGCATGTCCCTGACAATAAATTCTGTGATTTTATAGCAAATCCAGTGGATTTAAATGAGTAGTACCAGAGAGAGACAGACACTGAACACAAAATTACAGTAGCTCTGATTTTCATGTGAAGTTTTCTGATATTCACTTACAAGATGCTCATGTTGATACCATGGGACAGGAAAACGCATGTGTGTTTACACAGACAACCACTGGATTATTTAGTTTTCAAAGTCCGATTGCTGGGACCATCATGGAAAGATAAATCTGCTGGGGACATTGCTGCAGTTTTTTTTACAACACCCATGTTAATTATTCATCTGAATGGCCACTGTTGATTTAGTTTGCTAATGCAGTATGTTTTACATGATACACACACTGCATTTAAATTGGACCACTCCGATTAAGCAGTTTAGGTGCCTTGGCCAAGGAAACAAGCTAGCAGCAACTAGCTGATTTTGACATAATACACCTGAGTCAACCTACAGTAAGATTTTATAACAACCTACAGTAAGTAAGATTTATGGATCTCCTCAATATAAGAAGACACCCCTGTTTTTAGATTCTTCGTATATTATAGATTACATATCTAAACTTTAGAAGTAAGTTACCGTGAGTGAAGGTTTGAATTCTTCTTTATTTTCATCTCCACAATTCTGATTCTGTTTGTCTCGTTTCCCTGTCGGTTTGTGTGGTTTTAGGACAGAATAGAATGTATTTGATTGGTTTAGGACAGAATAGAAGGTATTTGATTGGTTTAGGACAGGATAGAATGTATTTGATTGGTTTAGGACAGGATAGAATGTATTTGGTTGGTTTAGGACAGGATAGAATGTATTTGGTTGGTTTAGGACAGGATAGAATGTATTTTATTGGTTTAGGACAGGATAGAATGTATTTGGTTGGTTTAGGACAGGATAGAATGTATTTTATTGGTTTAGGACAGGATAGAATGTATTTGATAGGTTTAGGACAACATAAAATGTATTTAATAGGTTTAGGACAAGATAAAATGTATTTAATAGGTTTAGGACTGGATATGTTGTTTTTCACATTGAAATGGATGAGCTAATCATCTTATTACCTTAGGTGACAGAAGGTATTTTAGTGTTTATATGGGATTAAGAAGCAGATTATAGAGAATACCGGTTAGTGTGGCTGTTTAGTGCGACGACTTTTAACCGAAAGGTTGCCGTTTCGAAACAAGTCTCACAGTTGTCTCCTTGGGCAAGGCATTTAATGAACATTGCCTGAAACCAGTGGATTAATGATTCTACTAAATTGTCACATATCATACACAACAAACTGCATGGATTATAAAAGAATTGAATCCTCTTAGTCCTACCAGCTGCAAGCATGTAGACAGTTTTCTTTCCTTCCTTTCTTTCATAATGAAGCTGAAGTTTAAGTCGATTGTTGGCTTCCTTTGATGAACGTGCTATTGCTTGTAGATAGTAGATCACCATGCTGTTGGTTGGAATGTATTAGGACCTTAACGTACTTTACTTAGTTTGGCCGATTAGCCTGGTGGTTTGGTATGTCGCCTTGCATTTGAAAGATTGCAGGATTAAAAGTGGTCGATATTGTGGCAGTTGTCCTTTGGGCACTTGATAGACGTCATTGGAATTCAATGCATTAATTGGTACTACTAAAGCTAAATCTTAATTATACACAACACACTGCAATAGCTCCGGTAACCCAACCATAGAAAAAGTAAATCTGACAATTGTGTAATAACTACCCTTGCTTTTTCCTATTCCAAATGCAATACATGGATATCCAATAGCATTAAATAAGAAACAATAAAATAGCAAAGAGTGTGGTTGTGCTTACACAAGTAGCAGAATAGAAGGGAGAATAACCACAGGTGTTGTGAGATAACCCAATGCTTTTTTCATCCAGGATGGTATATCATTATCCATTGTTTCTGTTTGGGTGAATGAGACAATTAAATTGTTGGCATATCCAAATTATAATATGATCGGTTAATACTATGGCTTATCTCTGTAGTTAACTCTATATTCCAACTAAGCTATTTGGCTGAACTAATCATGACTTAGCAAGGAATATAATTACAACTAAGCTCAACTTACAAATCGTCAGTCACAATAATAAATTAATAAGATACCAGAAAATAGACAAATGACACTCATTATCACATTGTCCAACAGATTAGTCTGGCGGTTTAGTTCGGAGCCTTTCAGCCGAAAGGTTGCAGGTTTGAAACTGATCTCTAGCTAGTCGGTTGTGCCCTTGAGCAAGGCACTTAACGAACATTTCCTAAACCAAGCGGATTAATGGGTATTACAAAATTGAAGAAACGTCTCAATTATCCAACACACTGCAATAGCTTCAGTAACCCGACGGTGGGCGTGAGGTGATCTGATGATTGTCCCTGTGTGTTAACCCCCTTGGTTTTTCTATCCACAGGGATAAACATGTTTATCTTATCCTATCCTGCTTTATTTGTTGTTAGCCAATATTATGGGATTTTTGGTACTCCAGGCAGTTTCCCTTGATATGATGACCAATTTTATTCATTTTTTTGTATTTTTTCTGTCTGCCGTCTGTAGTCTGATTTGGTTGAAACCTTTTAGCAAGTTTGTATTAACAAGCAATTAAGCTGTCACCAAATACTCACTGCACTGAATTTGACTTAAACAAAAACTTTTAACTCAAAAAAGGCGCTGTAACACATTTAGTAACTGACAAAATAAACGTAATGCCCTAGAAAACACAAGTAAAATAAACTGTAAAGTACCGAACTGAATTTAAATTCGCTATAATAAAACAATCAACGAAAAAAGACGCGCACCAGAATAATTAAGTGATGTCAATAAAAATACTTAAAATACCATTGCACTTACCAGTCACAATTGT
This sequence comes from Ciona savignyi, assembly GCA_000149265.1. Taxonomy (NCBI): domain Eukaryota; kingdom Metazoa; phylum Chordata; class Ascidiacea; order Phlebobranchia; family Cionidae; genus Ciona; species Ciona savignyi. The sequence goes on from CH003275.1 coordinate 2,512,363, forward strand.
GTACATCCATTCTCTATTCCTGAAAGGTCCACAGCTGGACGGTGGGTGTTTAACTATCACCCACACCGTCGGCAGTAGAGATAGAAACAACATAAACAGCAACATTGCAAGGTAAAAATTATTTGATCTGGAACGATGGGTAATTATAGAAAAAAACATACACAGAAGAAATAATCCACATAAAATTACAGCAAAATAATATTAAATGCAAAACAAGGGTGGACACTATTAAAGACCTAAAATAAAATTTAAAAATGTCTAAAAACAATTTTCCATAAATTTGAAAACGAATAAAATCAATTTTCCATAGAATCAAAACTTGCCTAGATGCTCGAAATACTCTCTGATGTGGAACATTGCAAGTGGCTAGTGCCCAGCTTCTAAAGATATGTTTTTGTGTTTGTGTGCCAGTTTTTTCAAAAGCAATTTGTTAATTTCCACACTTTATGGCGATGTATAGTATAGGATATGGTTATCTCCAGGAATAAGAAAATGTCGAAAAGTTATTACACAGGAAATAGTCAAGATCACCTCACGCCAACTGTCGGGTTACCAGAGTGTTGTGTATGATTCAAACACTCCTTCAATTCGGTAGAACCCATGCATCAACTGGGTTCAGGCAATGTCCATTAAGTGTCTCGCCCAAAGACATAGCGGACTAGCTAGCAAAATGTTTTAATCTTAAAAACTTCGTCTCAACAGCCCCCATAATAGATTTCTACTACCAATAACACAACCCTAGTCCCATAGCAATTTTTGCTTTTGATAACTATAAAATTTATGACTAGCATTTTTTACTGGTCTATATTCGAAACTGTAATAGGCTTGTAACTAAGACAGTTCTATACAGAATTTAGTACATGACTTGGTAATGCTAACCATATAGCTACATGTAATGCATACATTTAAAGTTAGTTAATCTAGAATATCACATTTGCAAGAAAATTTAAGGTATTTGTCTTAACTTATTAAATCAAACTGATTAATCAAAAAATACCTAAAATATTGAAATAGAAATTGACTTTATTAACCCTATTGCAGACATGATATACTCTGACAATTACCTATGCTATATTTCTTATAAATTTTCTCATCTTAACGTCCAAAGACTGATGTTGAAATGTTAATGATGTACAATATAAAAGTAAATGACTGATGATGTAACTTACCTGATATACATTATTAAAGTGAGTTTGATCACATTAAGAGCTGGTAATAAAGGGGAAAAGAATGTCCCAACCCAGGTTATGCCTTGGTTGTAGATCAGATGCAATACGTTCTCGGCAATCTTGAATTCCCCGTACTCTGGCTGAAAGGGGGTAAGGTTATGATAAGTTTTATTTAAAAATCTTAAACTGTAAATGATGTTTTTAAAGGTAAAAACTACAAAAGCAAATTTTAAGTTGAAACATAGACACAGATATGTATATATATTTATGCTTCATGCTGTAAAAGTTATAGAGAATTAAAATTTCGGTGAAATATATATATCTAGATTTAAAAAGAATTGCTGTGATGATTTGCAATTTTCAAACAAGCGTCATCATTCATAATTTTAAATTCTTTACTTTTGTTTATTATTACTCATATACTTCTGACAAATTACTGAAGTCTTTGTTGGCTTTTGTGTAATTTTTCAAAATTAGTGTCATATTATCAATAGCAGGACTGCGACAATCCTTGTAAAAAATTATCAATAATTATGAGTCACATATTGCGATAATCAAGATTATTGTTAGTAAACATGCCGAATTCCACAAATCTAAACTAAACAACTTTTACGGATTGCAGTGTGTTTCTTGATGACAATAAAAGTGTAGTTTGTCTTTTCATTGATTAAAATTAACAAGTAAAATTAAAAGATGTTTAAAACCTAACCACACTTAATACCTACTGAAGGAATACATTTGCATCAGCAATAAAAAGTTTGCCAGATGCCGAGTAATTCGTAAATACTGCGTTTGTAAAGTTTTTCTAGTTAACTTCAATAACACTAAACACCATTCATAAGTTGATGTTTAATTTTTTAACTTTATATTATACAACGAAAAATTGGAACTTTATATTATGTAATACAAAAATAGAGCATGTATGAATGAACAGAATTATAATAACATATTAGCCCCTAGAATATTGATAAGTATATGACTATGGTTTATTGTGATCATTGCATCACAATAAAAATGTTACAATGTCTGTTCGCCATGGTCTGTGAGTTCATAAACGCTATTTTTATCGATACACAAGATGCATTTTTAATATAAACTGTGATAAACGCAAACTACTCTTGCCCTAAGCTTGATTGTTTCCCATGCTTTGCTCCACGTTGATTAGGCCTACTTCGCACCTGTTCCCAACCCATGCAACTAGTGCATTGTAATATTCAATGTACACAATGCTATAACCTACATTGAGTACATATTAAACGTACCATAGGTCACAACATAAACTGTCTCTGATAAAATAGTGCGTCTGTGTTATGATAATCGCGACACGCGTTTATCAGTAACAAACTTGTGTAGTATCACAATTATAAAAAATATCGATATATAGTTGCAGCCCAAATTAATATTTAAAATCAAGATTGTTTAACGAGTTGTGACACTACGTCTCACTTACAAACTGATTTTCCATGTCCCAACAGCAACATCTGTTGAAATATCGCACAAATAGTGCTCGAATAAAGTCCACAATGAGGATCGTGAGCACGGTGGATATAAGATCAATGATTGTAAGCTTCATTAGCTCCTGCATGGGATGTTCGGTTAATTGGGGTTAATTCATTTTGCCAGTAAAGTTGGTGTTGCCATTTACCAACTCTGATCAACACTTTCCATGCGATTACAATGGTCATCGTATGTTAGATATATGTTAGAATTATTGCACGCATTCTATAGTCATATGTTAGATTTATTGTACCCATTCTATACTTAATAGCCGACGTGGCCAGCAAACCTATTACACAACACACACACTGTGTTAAGGTTAATTCATTTTGCCAGTAAAGTTTGTGTTGCCATTTACCAACTCTAATCACCACTTTTTATGCGATTACAATGGTCATATGTTAGAGTTATTGTACCCATTCTATACTTAATAGCCGACGTGGCCAGCAAACCTAATCCAATGTTTAAAAATATTTGTTAATTAAAAACTATCTATTTACATTGGTTTAAATTGAAATTACCTACTACACTTTAAGCCTTTAATAAAAAGTAAGAAGTAAAAAGACCTTTGCAATAGAGACTTGCATAAGGATACAATCCACCACCTTTGACAGTGATAAATTTAACTGGTCAATCAAGACCCCCTACCCCCCAAGGGCATTCCCAAAACATAATTTACCTCCATTTGACAGTTCACTTGATTTCTAACCTACTAAACAGCCAAACAAGCCAAGTTCCCACCTGCCCAACATAAGTCTCCCAACATTCAGTTCTCTGTCCAGGTACAGCAGTTTTATTTTTAAACACCTCATGTTCCAAATAAGATCCATTGATTCGGTCATACGACATAAGCTTTTTAACAATATTAGTGTTCCCCGGAGCTTCTGTCACATTGTGCCATTCGTCTGTGAAGGTGCAAATCATAGATTTTATTATAAGTTTAAATAGAATTATATCGAAACACAGTATCATAATTGTTGTGTATTTATTTCGTATTTATGACGTCATTATTCGGTTGACTGATTTTATGTTTAATCACGTGACTTTGTTGTTCTCTGTGACCTTGGGCCTAACGTGGCTTGCCCATATACCCGACAATAGTCCAGTGTTACTTTTTGCCTCCACGCAATAAACTGCTGAGTATATAACAATAAGTATAAAATCATTTAATTGTGGCCACGATCTCAAATTACAGTAACAAAGTCTGAAAGATGACTCTCATATTTACTGAGGTATATCAATTCCTGATCCGTTATACACTGGGAATGTTTTGCTTTGAACTGCTAAATCTAAACACTAGTTGTATTATTGATTCGACGATAGCTAGTTTGCATATTGGTGACGCGATTAGAATGGATTCATATTTTTTTTTCATATAAGTTAAAATATATGAACGTGACCGTAAAACTAATCAGACGAAAATTTTAACCCTATATAAGTATACGAAAGAATTAGACTTCTACTTTGCAGAAAAATGGTAAAGGTACATATGGTTCCTAGAATCTATTAATTTTAATCATTTTTTCACCAACTTTTATGAAGTTCTGTGTCGTCTTGTTGGTGAGCAGTTGCCTCAGCTACATGACCAAGTAAACCGATCATCAGGGAATAGAGGTTGCCGAGGTATAACATGAGAATCCGAGCAAGCTGATTGAATAATTTTATTTTATTCCCCGAATCATAAATTGCCATCACAGTTAATCAATGTACGAGAATGGCCTTGGAAACTTTAACTTAAACTTTAAAACTCAACTTTAAGGCAACTTCACAGAATATTTGCAAGCGGCTGGTTTTAAAGCATTTAATTTATCATTCTTATGAGACTAAAAAAGTCGAATATGTTTTTTTTTTACTTAATTAAAGGAACATCATAATCTTACACAACACACTTCATTAGCTCCATTAACCCGATGGTAAAAGCGAGGTAATCTGACGATTGTCCGTATGACGACACATTTTTTTTAACTTTTACATAAATTAGAAACTTGTATTTTTAAATAATCTGTTTGATAACACCGTTTTTACTAGAATACATCTAGTTTTACCTTAAAATATATTATTTGTGTTCCATTTATACCTGTGGATAAAATAATAAGGGTAGTGGCAATCATCAAAATGCACCGGCAAATGTCAGATTATCCCATGCCCACTACCTGGTTGATGCAGCCATTGCAGTGTGTTATTTATATTGGAGACATTGCTTTAGTTTAGAATAAAACAATGCAACGCCAACTAAGTACTTTGACTAAAAGACACAAATGACAAGCGAGTGGTTGGTTTGATCCCATAACCTTAAGGTTGACAGTCTGATGCACTAATATATAACCAACCCAATTTATGTTTCCACAATGCACATGTATATGAAATACAATAAAATTAATTTTTAATACTCTATTTCACGTACTTGGATTCTAAGGGTGTTTCTAGGGTGGTATTTCTCCATAGAACCAATAACTTCAAAGAGAGATGGAGTAATCATGGTCACAGCTGTCACCACAATACTTAGCTGCGTGTACATATTAGAAACATGTAAATGATATCATATTGTTTTCCATGCATAATGAGATAAGAATTGTAAAATAAGATACTCACATTTTTGCACAGGGTTAAAAAATTACAATTATACTTAACACACTGCACTAGCTCAGGTAACCTGATGGTGGGGGTGAGGTAATCTAATACTTGTGTTTTCCTATCTACTGGTCTAAACATGAACATCATTTACTTAATTTATCCAAATACTACAGGGTCAAGCACCATGTAGTTATTGCAGAGTGCTGTATACAATTAAGCCATGAGGTTTGAGCGTGTGATAACACCCCAATCACAGTAATAAAACATGAATATTCCAGCTGTAAAACATTGGCCGTTTAGTCTGGCGGTTAAGTGCGTCTCCTTTCAATCGAAAGGTTGCAGGTGCGAAACTGGTCGCTAGCTAGTCAGTTGTGTACTTGGGCAAGGCACTTAACGGACAGTGCCTGTACCCAGCAGATTATTTGGTTCTACCAAATTGAAGGAATATGTCTATCATATACAACACACTGCAATAGCTCCGGTAACCCGACGGTGGGCGCGAGGTGATATGGCGATTGCCCGTGTGTTAACCCCCTTTCTTTCCCATTCACGGGGATAAACATGAATATCTTATCCTAACTTGGTAGGCTACCTCATTTTGCTCCCAAAACGTTGATTCCCTTTCTTCGTTTTCCAGCGACTGAGCACGATTGACGGCGAACTGAATGCTGTACAGACTTCCAGCTAGCAGAAGCAACACCAGGATATTTGCAACAACTCGAAGGAAGATAAGAAGCTTTACACGACTGAGGATTTGAGCGTTTTCCGATTACTGCTTTGTCCATGGTAATTTGTTAGAGAAGAAAGGTTAAAGTCGCATTTTACAAAGTGCTTAATAAGAGGTTTTATTGACAAACTGTATTCATAATGCATTTGTAGCATATATTTATAACTCTGGACAGAAAATACAGCAGAGGGATTATTTAACCATTTCAACCACTCGCCATTTGGCTAGGCGGTTGTTGGTTGTGTTCTCGGACAAGGCACTTGTCCAAGACCACTGGATTAATGGGTTGAAGATAAAATAGAAAGAACGTCTCAATTTAATACACTGCAATAACTCTCGTAACCTGATGGTGTGAACAAGGTCTTTTTGCTATCTACGGGAATAAATATCAATATTCTCTGTTTACCATATGCGTCCAAATACTAGCGGTCGATGCCAAGACACTGTAGATATTGCAAAATATTGTAAATGATAGAGGCGATGTTTTATTCTCTGGGTTTAAATACTGTCTTTACTAAGGCCTTCTTACAATCTAAGAGATGGTTGCGATCGTGCAAACTTTCCGCTGATAATTTAACACTCAACCACCCCGCTCACCAGGGGGACAAGACGGCATACGATCAAAATGTTCCTGGCCTATTTGTGAGCACAAAAGTACTGCCAGTAACGATTGCGCACTTTAACATCCCAATAATATATACCACACTGTAGCAGCTCCTGTAACCCGATGATGGGAGCGAGGTAATCTGACTTTGCTTATGTGATAATAGTTTTCCAATCCAAAGCCAAATAAAATATGAACATTGTATCATAATACATTACGTGTATTCTTTCTTCTCTTTTTCCTGTTCTTCAACAATCGCCTCCTGTATATCATAATGAGCAATTGCATTTTGTATTACATGTACAGGGAAAATGGCTGGCCATTCGTGCAAAGGTTGTGTGATCAAAACCAGTCACTTGCGTGTGTTACCAGCAGTAAGCTTAGCAGACGTTGCTTGAATCCAGTGGAATTTAATGAATTGAAAAATAAAGAAAAAGGTGTACAATGCATAATACACTGTAATTGATTATGGCCAGATTGTGGAAACGCATGATAATGCGTATTTTCCTAAAAAAAAAAAAAAACTATTGCAATGCCTAATTTATTAATCGACTGGATTTAGGTAGTGTCCACTGCCTAAAGTACACAACCGACAAGCTAAAGCAGGGTGGGCACCATATAGTTTGTCATAAACTAACAAATATGGAACATTACTGGTTTAAACCAACAAGCAATGTTGCATTAGGCGACAAACAAGAATAGCTATGACATTGTTATTTAGTCTTATAACATGCCGAATTTGGCCCAAAAGCTGTAGTTTGCCCATGTCTAAGCTAGACCTTCTGCTGAAAAGTGATGCACTATCCACCAATCTATTCAGCCTGACTATGTATAGAAACTCTAATTTATTGTATGAACTCTAATTTGCTAATTTACATCAAATCCCTTGAATATGTAGGAATATCACTTTCAAAAAGACAAAATACAAGCCCATCATTCTGAGTAAATCTGGGTTCAGTTGGTGTCCACTAACCGCAATGCCAAAAACCCGATTATCCAGCAGCTGGTTACAATACCTTTCATCTGACCGCTGACACTTTAACCCATTGAGCTAACCCGCTGGATAATAACAAACAATTTACTATATGAAAACGCATCAATACCAAAACCAGTACAGTGATCCACAACTCACCCGGAGCACAGTTGCTATCGCAGCTGACTTGTTTTCAGCGGTTTCTTGATTCCCGATCGTATAATCCCAGGAAGAGAACAACCTCCATGAGAAAGTATAATCATCTTCCGAGGATGCGCTCCCGTTTAACCTCGAATTCTTTGCCATTCTGAGTGAAAAAATGACTTCAATTTTAATTTAATGACTTACTTTTAATTTAATGACTTGAATGACTTGGGATAGGATAGGATATTCATGTTTATCCCCGTGAATGGGAAAACCAAGGGGGTTAATACATGGGCAATCGTCAGATTGCTTCGCGCCTACCGTCGTGTTAGCGGAGCTATTACAGTGTGTTGTATATAACTCAAACATTCCTTCAATTTAGTAGAACCTATTAATTCCCCTGGGTTCAGGAAATGTCCGTTAAGTGCCTTGCCCAAGGACACAACCCGACTTAGCTAGCGACCAGTTCGAACCATCGCAGAAGGCTTCGCACTAAACGGACAGACTAACCCGATCGGACTTGATGTCAAACCATTAAGAGCAGTAATAATATAAATTTGTCCAGCCGGTAAGCTGTTACAGTTCTGTGCACGACAATCAGCCAGAAATGTTGTGCAATTGAAACTAAGTGCTGTTCTGTCGGTTGTGTAGTTGGGTAATATTAGCGGACACTGCATTAAACCCAGTATATCAGTGGGTTTAACAAATACAACACATCGTAATAGCTGAGGTAACCAGACTTTATGGACGTTACATAATATAAAGATTACTGGTGTTACAATCCCCCTTTCAACATTCTTACATAATGCCAAAACCATTCTTGTTCTATTTGATAGATGGCTTTTAGTTTCTTTAACTCTGGTACAACACAAATATAATTAATTTGGTTAAACAAATAAATTTGGTAAAACAAATAAATTTAATAATTTGGTTAAATAAATTTTTAAACACTGTTAATTAACAAAAAACATGTTAAAAATGCATTTTTTATGACATAACAATAACACTCACTTTCTTAACAATGCCATAAAACTGTAAGCGAAAGTAGCGATGCCTACAAGGAAATACGCCAACGGGATTCGGTAACCGTTCCCCACCACCCTGTCGTTGGTGTAATAGCCGTAGAACAGCACCGAGTGTTGCAACCGCCCTCCTGTGTTTGGTAAATCATTGTAATTATTACAAGCCTGTTTTAGAACTGGAAATGAATATGTTGTTGCATTTTACCTAAAAGGTTGTATGATAGAAACAAGTCGCAAGGTAAACACTACACAGTGTCTTAAATTAATGTGTTTGTTATTTAAAAAAAAAAAATCCATTGCAAAGTCTCAATAATATACAACACACTGCAATAGCTTCTTACAATATAAGTGACACTAAACAAATAAAAAAAACTAACTTTAGATACAAGGTGTAGTACTAAGGTACTTTATACCCACCACAGGGGTAAAAATTATTCACTAGCTATTTTAGAGCGTTGCATATGATTGAGGTTCCTTTAGGTTTAGTTTGATTCAGTAATATGAGATAGGAAATTTATGTTTATCCCTGTGAATGGAAAACTAAGGGGGTAAACACATGGACAAACAGCAAATCACCTTGCAAATCGAACCATTAACCTTTCGTTAAATGGCGTCGCACCAAACGACCAGACTAACTGGTCGGACAAATATACTGGGTTTCAGGTATTGGCCCCAATAAACTTATATTGGGTTCCAATAACACTGGATCAAGGCAATATCTGTTAATTGCCTTGCCTAAGGACACAACCGTCTATTCAACAGCTGGTTTCGATCCCACACCATCCAATCGAACATATAATGTGAAGGTGAGAGCCACTTACCAAAGGACCATATCGTATGTAAGTCCCATTTACTCTTGCGTTCACTCACAGGAATTTGCTTATAGCCTGCTGTTGTATTGCCTACCAGGATCTAGACATGAAAGAAATGTGAAAATAAGTTATGTATATATTCTCTATCTTTGGTAGCTTGTTTTATGGTCTTGAATTCATAGGGTATGAGATCATTAACCTAAAACAAAAACAGCACTACAATTCCATATATCGTATTTTATGCAGAAATTTTGCTAAGAGACTGAATATAAACTATTTTACTCTTAACATGTCAATTTTGGTACTGCTTAAAAAGGTTACAGCAAAGATTATAAAATCTGCATAACCATAGAAGCTTTCTTGATGAATATTTTTACTAAAAAGTACAAATATATTTAAGTACTCTTTGCTTTTTACATATGGGCCTTACCTCTGGTACAACCAGAAATGCCGTTGTAATAATGGCCATTATTACATTGATCTGCACCAACCAACGGAGGAAAATGAAATATGACGCAACACCTGAACCGAAGTAACCTGTGATGGTTGATGTTTATTTACTAAAGGTGTTGATTAGCAATCTGACTATTCAATTTGCTAGTCCTTTAAATATACACATAAAGGTGTATGGCCCATTTACACATGTGTATTTAATGATACATGAAGTATGCTTTATTTTATTCGCACCAACCACCCAACTATTTTACGGTTATGATTCTACTGGATCACAGGGAGGCACAATTGTAAAAAGGAAACATAAAAAAATATATATAAAGTTTGTGAGACACTAATAATAAAAGTACCAGAAGCTGTGTGACAGTCTGATCTTAGCAAACAATACCAAACTCCGGTGATTCTTATTTAGCATAGAGCATATAGACTTACAAACTTACCTTGCGATCACCTGTAGTTACCTACGCCAGTCTATGACAGATCAAATAAACCTCAGCAAAGTTATCCATACTAGAAAAATCCATCTTATGAAAACTTACTCTCAATAGTTTTAATCCTCATGTCCCAAGGTGTAAGCACCACACACACATTGTTTGCCGTCCTTTTGAACTTTCGCCAAGCCTGTAATAATAGATTTGTTTGGGTTATTCAAAAAAAATCAGCACCAATCGCTTGTTTAAAGCAATCTTGGCTTTATGCTATCAACCAAAAACACATAAGATGATGATGTTTTTCATAACATTGATTTAAACAATTGTTTGTCTGACCGGTTAGTCTAGAGATTTAGTGCGACGCTTTTCAACCGAAAAGTTTTAGGTTCAAAACTGGTCGCTAGTGAGTCGAGACACTTTCCAAATTCAAGGAAAGTGTCTATCATACACAACACACTGCAATAGCTCGGGTAACCCAACAGTGGGTGTGAGGTGATTTGACGATTGCCTGTGTGTTAATCCCCATTGGTTCTCCCATTCATAACATGTATATCCCATCATATACTAATACTATCCCAACAAATCCAACCTCTTTCCCAGCTTCGCTGTAACCATTTGTTTTCGACAATCTTCCTTCGTGCTTCTCCACATATCTCCGTGCAGCACTAAACAATTGAGTTAATTAAAATAGAATAGGAAAATCATGTTTGTTCCTTTAAATGCAAAATGCAATGGGCGTTTACAAACAGGCAATCATTGCATTTTCTTGTATCTATGTTTTACCAAAGGTATTGCAGTGTGTCCACTAGGTTCTGGCAATATCAGCTAGGTGTCTTGTTCAAGGACACAACCATCTAGCTAGGGACCGATTTTGAACCTGCAACCCTTCAGTTTAAAGGTAACCAACCTAATTGGCCGAACAATTATTTCCTAATACACATAAGGCAAAAGTTGTATTTTATGATTAGAAGTTTAATTTTCAGGCGCCAGGCATAAGTCTATTGCACTCGGAACAAAATTGTTAACTGAAATTGTTTACTCTATAGCATTCGGCACAACATTGGACCACTGACACCTAATCCCAGTTTGGAAAGCATGGCAGTTTTTAAAAAAATCGTGTGCGGCCAACAGTAAAAACTCTGGGTGCAGGATAAACATGAATATCCTATTCTATCATCTTATACTTTTATTAAT
>CH003274.1:0-62512 GCA_000149265.1 Ciona savignyi
AGTTTAATCCATTAATTTACTAGGTTCATGAAATTTCCGTTAACTACCGCTAGCCAGCAATTGGTTTCGAGTCATCAACCGTTCGTTTACCGGTAACCGAGCTAACTCGCCAGACTTAATCCTACGAAGCGCGGGCCTTCCGCTTCTTGCATTAAGAGTCTCAACCAAACATCCGAAGCGATGCGGGCTGAGATAGTGCACTGAGGTCTTGGAGCGTTTTCTTACGCGCTAATAGCTTCACTTTTACAAGGCGAGTTTAAAAGCGCGGTCAACCGCCCGTTATTATCAACCTCATCAGGTAAACACCGTCCCGTTACCGGCGTTCGACGAAATCGCCAAAACGTGTCAGAGAGAGCGGTTATCACATTCGAATCGCGATATGCCAAGTTACACCAACCTATGGACGCTATTTCGTCTCTAAGTGCAGAATGCAGGCAGCGATGGGTTTGATCGACGCCTTGATAGTATTATTTGACACTGTCGCCTACTTTCTACGCGTTTAATCCCGTTGTATCTTCGGTAAACAAGTCTTAATTCTAGCACGGAATCTATTAAGTTTAAGTTGAGTCCGTTTCTCAACACTTGCTGCGTGTTTTCGCCTCAAAGCTAGGCGATGCGGAACGGACAAAATTGATTGAGGTCGCACACTGGAATCATACAACAAACAACGAACCGACTTACTGTGGCTGTTTCGGCACGAGCCGTTCAGACTTGTCAAACGTAGCCTGCCCTACTGCGTTTAAACTGCTGGGCTCGGCGGAAATAGCGTTCCGTTTCAAACGCTTCTGCACAGGGTCGTGAGGAGATGCTTTGATTTTGCTCGGTTGTTTTGTCTTGTTGAGAATCTTCTTGATTGGGCTTTGTGAGCCGAGGTTCTTGGTATGTGAAGGTGATAATCGCTCGGGGGGTAAGCTGTGGTCAACCGCGGACAAGTCTCCGTTGGAAGGAGAAATGGCGTCGTCTTGTTTCCCAAGAGTAACGTCCTTCATTTGAACACAACTGCTAACGTCCCTAATCTCTGCGACTTTGGCTGAATTTGCTTCCATGCCGGTTATAACTTCGCAGCTCGCGTATTCTGCCATATCGCTATGCTCAAGCGGCATGTTAGACATATCCACGTCCATCGGGTACGTTCGCTTTGCAGACTGTAAACTTTCAGCCTCAAGTTCCCACGTGTTTTTGACACGTTCCGACTGAAACCGCGGTCTGAAGGAGGCAGCTCGGTTTTGCTCCGCCATTACAGCTGCATGCTGCAAGTTCGCCATCACTATCTGTTGAGTGTTGATGTGCTGGATGTACTCCGCCCTTTCGCACCACCGCTGGTAGTTATACTGCTCTATATCGTTTTGGTAGAAGCCTGCCCGGCCTGCGGTGTAAGGAAAACCAACCATTACAGGCGACGTCTGGACTGCTACCGTTACCAACGACGGCTGGTGAAAGGCGTAAGGTTGAATGAACGGGTTCGACGGTGTCTGTACCGGTAGCTGACCGACATGATTATGTGGGTTCGGATTTTTCCCCGAGTTTGCCTTTGTCGATTTGACGTACGATAGCCCACGTTTCCACAAGCTGCTTCTTCGTTTCTTCTGTTCCTTTTCAGAAGTTACTGAAATGGAGTCGTTGTCAGCGGTTGATGAACTTGCTTCAGTAGCAGACCTATTACCACCGGTAGCCTTTCGTCGCCACTTTGCGTGTTTTTTGAGCCAAGTATGAACGCTGGATTTTTTCCTTTGAACTATTTTTCCCGACCCTATTTGCTGCTCTTCGCCGTCGTGACCCATTTCGAACGGATCTAAACACTGGTCCTCGGCGCTATCAATACTTTCCCGGCGGCTGATCGTCAATTTGTCGTTCTTAGAGGAAAGGATACCGTTCGTCTTTCGCTGTGGCGACCCTGTTGGCGAGAAGACGCTGGGAAAGCTGTACAGCGGAGCGGTGGCCAGCCTGTCTTGGTATTTACGGCCGCAGTCCTGGTCGGCACTGTCGTTTTCAGGAATCGCAGGGAAAAACACTGAGTTCGAACCAGTGCTGAGACGAAATCTGTTCTCACTCCGTGTGCTAGCAGCGCTGGAGGGAGCCTCGCTGCATTGAACGTTTAGAAACTGTTTATCAGGCGCGTCTGTAGGACTACACACCGTAATCAACGGTTCAGGGAAAGGGCTTACTTCTGCTGTAGAAACCTCGGCGGAACAACCGTGCGAGTTGGGCCAGGTCGGACGAAAACGAGAACAAACTATTGACTTGTACTTATCGAGCTGACTATACAAACACTGGATTATCGAAGTCTTTTCAACCAAATCCGACTTCAACGCTTTTATTGCTTCGTCCTTTTTCTTTAGCTCGTTCAAGCAATGTCTAATGGCATACTGAAGTTCTTTCAGACTGCACATCCTGACAGTTACCGGGTGCCTGCGGCGTTTTGAAGAGAAAAACGGCCTCAGTTTAACTGAAACAGCGGATCATATGATCGCACTGAAAGTTCTAACCGAAGGTTAACACTGTTTATCATGCACATTTAGATCTAATTACACTTTATCAAAAGCTGAAAATCTCAAGGTTAAGTTGGTGAATTAAATAAACGTAACATTAACGGACCTATATCATAAAGCGGGCGATTTTGACCACTAATTTCGGACATTGTTTAGTTCTAAAGCGACTTAATTAACATACCCATGTAACAATGAATTTTGTTCAGGTATATGAAACAAGGGCTGTGTATCTAATGGATTAAACGCAAAATGCATTTTGTGAATCAGAAAATGGTTAAATAAAAGGGATCATAAACCGTACATGAGACCAAAGGCTATTTATGTCACATCAAAGATATTCCTAGGAGTATTTAAAACCGACGAAATTAAGCTACGAATAAGTATGACTTAATCATACCCAACCGAGACCCGAAATGCAGTTCTCACCCATTTGCGGTTTTAAGGGTCAGTGAAACCTTGTCGTCGATTTTATCAGCAAAGTTACACGCCATTTGAGTATAGTGGTATAGTAAACAATAAGGCTATTGTGACAAGAACTCGAGAAATGGCACTTACACCAAGCAGAAAAGGGTGCTTACACACTTAAATACTTTAAAACAATTCCAGAAAAGTTAGATTGGAAGGTCAAAATTGTACATGGCTTAATTATGACCAAGGTAAATTTCGTCTGAAACACCTGTTTTAGAGCCAGTTGAAGAGGTGTTTTAACGGTTGTTGTATAAGATATATGTACGTTTATTACGCGAACGGGAAACGCAAGGGCATTATAATGGGCATAACCGTCATATAACCTTTTTGGTTTGCCAAAGCTATTACAGTGCGTTGTGTATGAATAAGACGTTTTTACCTATTTTAGTTAGCGTCATTCAGCCACGGGGTTTAAGCAAAATATCCGGAGAGTGCAGAACTAGCCAGCGAAATTAACCCTACAACCAATCCAACTAATTAGTTTTAAATAACCAAAATACAAAACAAATAAATGCGCCCGTTATTTATAGTTCTCAGCCCTAATAAAATGTTTACAAATGGTGTGAGCGTTGCAGTAGTTACAATTCAAGTAGTAAGTAAGAATCGATTGGATTAAAATACTTTTAAGATTTTTTTTTGTAATCTTGGATATTGTTTAAGGCAATTGCAATAAAAAATGTATTTGCGTAAAAAAATAATTTAATATGTTGTTTTTTTTGTGAACAACAAAAGTAATCCGTATAAATTTTAACTTTTTAATTAAACCGTTTTAATTTTAATTTTTTATGGGATGTTATTACGACTGAAAAAAATATGTTTTTTTCGTTTTTTCTACGAAAAACTATGAAAATGTAAAAAAATGACGAGTTACTGACACCACAATGAGTGAGGTGGTTGACATGAAAGTTTTAACTTTGCTTTGCACTTCGTTTACGTTATTGTATAATTTCGTCTCAGTTTTGTTTATCTGTCTTTTATGTATCTGTCCACAATCTCTGCCAAGCGCTTTTGCAACAAGTATGCTAAATGGTAATGTGGTTTAGAGAAAAAAAAATTTTTCCTACTTTCATATTTATTTTATTATAGAACAAATCGACCGTTTTAGCGCTCTTGCGTGATAACTGCAACATATTTCCTCTTGGATTAATATACCAAGTACTTAAAATTTGGTTGTTAAAACCGGATAAATTGCTATCTTTTCGGGCACACAAAAAAGAGTTAAAACCGTGATCGTTGAATTAATCGCCGGTTTCCAGGAGATGTGATATTCACCATCGTATACCAGGGATAAGCATGGTTTAAAACTCCGCACCATAAGACTTTAATACAAATTAATTAACACCCACGTTCCTGATTAAGTTTTACACGCAGTATACTCAGGAATTTAATCGTTACGAAAACAGGCAATTATTTTGCAGCCGGGTTTAGAAAAAATAACCGTAGCTTAATCAATCATTTTGTAGCGTAGAGCATTGTATTTTAAAAACTCATGACAAAAAGAATTTTTACGGTCTCTAATGGGTGATTTTGTGATCTATAAGTTTGTTTATTTCTAAGTTTAACTTAGGATGTTGGAAGTTATTTTGAAAAGGCCGGTCGCCAGAATACCGCCGGTCAATTTGCCGAACTGCATTAGCATTGTTATTTTGGTGATTCGATAATCGACTTGTCAAACCTTCTGAATATTGCAAGTTCCTGGAAGTACCATGCCAATTGTAAGTACACTACCAAACTCGTACAATCATCCCCGGGTGCTTCTAAATAATACACCAGACGTAGCACAACACAGGACTCGTTACAAAACGCGGCAATATCAACACGTTATTCCAACTTCAAAACTTGTATTCCACGTTTACGTTAGTACTTAGTATATTACTAAGTTTACGGTTTTTAAATATTTTTCACAGTAACTTATACATAACGGAAAAAATTAATATTAAAAAACACATGGCACAAGTCAATTTAACTACGGAAAATACCGCAACCAGTCACTTCAAAAACTCCCAAATCTTTCAAGGGCCCAAAATCTTACACGAGGTATAAATATTGCTCAACGACGATACAATCGGCATAGTCACGTCTATTAGCCCAATTTATAATATTACTCCCCAGTGTATACGCATGATGGAGTGATTTTAATGTAACACCTAGCCTAGGAAAGCACGGAAAAGTTATGACAAAGAAAGTGCAGAGTATTAAACAAAATTTTGTTCTACGGGTTAAGTAGCTCGTATCAATAAGAACTTTGGCATACCCAGGCACTGACTTGAAAGTTGTTACTTACTAAATGCTGGTCATCCAGCCTTATACGTCTAACCTGAGAAATACAGAGGTATCACAAGGGAAATGCGGAGTATTTAACATAATTTTGTTCGACCGGTTAAATAGCTCGTTTCCGTAAGATCTTTGGTACAACCAGGGCAACATTAAAGGAGGGAAAACGGGAAAGAAGGAGAAAAACTGCTAAAAACTATGAAAACTAATTTAAACCCTGACCTAAACACTGATCTCAACCCCAGAACTAACCATAACTCGTACGCCATGTTTAAAACTAACTCTAATGTCATAATCTTTATTTTAGTGTGCAGTTTCTCTCCTTTCCGCCTTCCCGCTTTCCCTCCTTTCAGTTTCCCCCAAAATCAGGCACTGACTTGAAAGTTGTTGCTTACTACATGTCATCCAGCCTAGCACGTCTAACATGAGAAATACATTCGTTCAATACATAGGTTTAGCCTGAACCAATTCCATATATTCTGCTTCGACTGCCAATAATCCGAAGCTTTTAAATACCGAGGCGCTGATCCATTTTGTTCTTTAATTTGAAATCGACTCAAACCGATATTAGCATGTCTAAATATATTCCATCTCGTATTCGTTCTGCTGGAAACCAATTTAACCTATCGACCCAGCACTATTATACAGATCTAGCAAAACTAGGCAGTCAAATGGAATCCTGTTTATTACTCCACGCTGGTGGTACAGGTTTAATCTAAATATGATGAAACATGTTCACAGAAATTGAAATACAAAAATAAAATATGCTGATAAATCACACGCAGCAATATCAAAAAAATGGTCGCGATTTTGGAAGATCTTTCAGTGATGATGATTTACTAACCTCAATCATATATTACAAATCAAACGCCACACATATGTTTGACATTTGGGAGAATATCGATTAGAAAACGCAAAACTGCCAACGCAGTTTTACTTATATCTAAAAAGCGAAGAGTTAATTGCCATTTACTGTGGAGCCACAGAGACACTGCTTATAGCATACACATTTGTTGGGGGGTATTACCCCGTTCAAACCTTGAGAAACGACTACGACTTATTGCATCAAATTCAGATAATAAGCTTGTGTGAAATATTCTATTTGAATAAGAACAAAACTAAAATTATATTTGAATAAGTACTAAAGATGTTGTTAAGCAAAACGAGGTTTCTAATTATAAAACCGGGTTAAATGTTCATGCGATTCCTGATAGTCTTTCTAGTACTGGACAGTTGATTTTATTAATATTATCTACCTTATTCACTAGTGACTTTTTTATTTCTAACTGAACCTTATGCTGGCTTATATGTAAGAAGCTTATGACTTGTATTTTAAATAACAGACCTACAATCACGTGCTTTAGCCAATACTCTATACACAACTAAACTACTGCAGATGGCTTTAGCCGAACTCCGGCACCTGTGTTAGTAGTTTACCTGAAATGCACTACACGCACTAGTATTGATTTTATTTAATTATATGAGTTTGCTGAAATTGACACCTTTTAGCCATATTAGCGGGAGGCTAATTAATTAAACGAACGTTAAAAAGGGCCTTCTATTTCGATTGTATGAACCTTGTTGTAGTTTCGACGCATTTTCTGGCATTTTCCTTATTTTGTAGATTGCTCATGCGTCTAAAAATTAGTTAATTCGGCAACATTGAAAAGTTACGAATGCTAGTTACTCCCTATCGCGTTATTATAAACTTTTGACAGTCGTACAATGCTGTTTAATTACAAATGCTTCGCAATCAATACCAATTGGTTCAATGAATTCATGCGAGGAACGCAGGTTGGACTTATTGGGACTTTTCCCAGTGGGAAACAACTAAAATAATAGATGGAAGTTGTACTTCAATGGATGGAACTTTTATAAGCGGGGCAAGAACATACACGCGTGTCCTTATAATAACATTTGCACGTACAAGTTAGTATGTGATGTATACTCTTCAAACTTAAACAGATGGTAGAGTGGTCAGCGACCTAGGACTACAACAAATGTACAAATTAGGCCGATCGCGGGCTTTAAAGAACAAATCCTTTAAAGTTCAAACGATTCAGACAGTTGATAAAAGCTGAGTTAAATAAACGTTAACTTATGTTGTTGTCTCGATTACAACCCTGCGGCACGGTCGGGTGGCCAAGAGGTTAACGCGACTGAGCATAGGTTAACGTGATGGGCATAGGTTAACGTGATGGGCATAGGTTAACGCGATACATATACCGTCCTAAGCAAAAACGGTCCTAGTCACGAGCCTATCATGGGTTTAAAACTGAGTCCAGTAAAAAAATTACAACCCTGTGTAATAGTACGCGTTTATACAATACTTTTCCGCGGTAGACTGATTTCGTACCAGCAATCCTTAGGTTCGTCACAATACCTGTATTTTTGACCATGCAGATCAAATTGATTCCAAAATACCCTTAGTTTGCGGGAGCGATTTATGTATTTTAGTGCAACCGCAAAAAAGTACAAGAATTTTCGGACAAATAGATTTTAATTTCAGTGTAAGTGACTAAAAGCTATTTTTAAGACGTTTTGGTCATGCAACCTCGCTATAGAATATTTTATGTTTTATCCCGTAAATAAGAAAACGCAAGGGTTTTTCTGACACAGGGAATCGTCAGATTAACTCGTGTCTACCTTCCGGTGCCTGGGATATATTGCAGCGCGTCAAAATATTTTTTTGGGACGATTAGCTCGTGTCTGTAAGAGCTTTGGCGTGACCTGGGCGTAGCTGGAAAGTTGGCTTTGGCCAGGGTAATTCGTGGACATCGCCTAAACCCAGTAAATTATTAGGTTTAACTAAAATTGAATACCAGTCTAAACCATATACAACACACAGCTCCGATAATCCGACGGTAATTGTAAGGAAATTTGACTATTGCCCGTGTGATAACGTCTTGTGTGACTTCCCATTCATAACGTTGCAATTGAAATATATTCTTCTACTTTATTTACTACCACTAATACAATGACCAAATTGAGATATATTAGTATTTTGAATGTATAGGAAAACACTGTAATGGTATATTCTAATATTCTAACCAAATAAAGCTTTAAACTTACTTTTCTGATTTCGCATAAGTCTGAATTTCAGCTGATGACGGATCGTTAAGCATTAAGTTCGGTTCTGCGCTGATCCCTTGCGCCCTCCGTGTTCGTGGAACTCCGACACCCATCGTCCCAAGGTGGCGCTGTTGTGTAGCAGTCGGAAAAATCGACTGGGAGTAAAAGTTTAAAATTACTTAGATGAATATCAACAAATTTCTTACAAAAATAATTGTATTTTTAAAGAAGAAAGTACATTAAGAAAATAAACTCTAATTAAAATATTAATTTAAAGATTTGTCTCATGAACAGAACACTCTAGGACAGGGTGTTCATGTTTTATCTCGCAATTGGGAAGATCCCGACAGCAATATATCACACGAGCAATCATCTGGTAACTTCGTGACCACTGTGAAAGGCGTTTCATAACTTTAAGTTCGGTCCAATAATCCATGGAATACAGCGATTTTCAGTTCCTTTTCCAAGGACACAAACAAATGCGCCAACCCCGAGCTTCAAATCAGCAACCTTCCGGCTTAATGCGGACACTCTAATCAAATGCGCTATGCGGCAGGAGATGTGCATACATGGTGTCGACCCACCAGGACACAAAGCATTGCCATGTTGTATTATCAATTTATATTTTGCCCCCCCCCCCCCCAGTCACGTTTTAGAGTCCCGAAATTAGCGTTTTAATGGAAGGATGGGTTTGGTTTATGGAACGTGTAGCAGAATATCACAGGTCGAGATTCCAGTTACCGGAACCGCGATAACTGTGGTGTATTGTGTGTGCTGGAGGCGCAATAATTGTTATTCGATGTCAAAAATTCGATAAAGTTTAAACGTTTTATTTTCTTTTTATGTCTTTTTGCTAACAAACAAGGGACTACTGGTTCGTACGCTATGTCTGATTGTTGTATTTGATATAAATCGGTTCCATTAAACTTAGCCATACGTCCTGGTTTAGTCGGGACAGTCCCAGTTTAAACATCGGTCCCAGTGTCCCGTCCCGATTAACAAAATGTCCCGAAATTTTACTTTACTGAAATTTTTAGAATTAAATCCAATCTAATGCAAAATTATGCAATAATTCCGTCTTAAAAGGCAAAACTTTGCTTTAACTCGAAGCTTATTTTAATATCGTAATTTTTTTAGCTTATTAGGTTGAGTAAAATTTCGCCCATATTTCTTTGTATCATTATTTGTTTGTTTTTTTCCAAACTACAGCAATTGCTGCATTAAAAGCCATTGTAGGTGATTTCATTCATAGTTTTAAGTTTGTCCCAGATTATGTCTAAAAAATTATGCTGAGTCCAATTAAACTTATTTTCTATTTCTCTGCTGGGCTAGGTTTCAAACTACTAATGGGCTGGGCACCACGACAGTTTCTATATAGAAATGTACCGCCCGCGTTAACCAATCGGCCACCCCACCGTACGATCCATTAACCGTTGGATATTCAACTGTCCACATACTGTAATTTCACGTCGACTGAAGGCCTGGCGCATTGCCAATACGTCATGTCTCTATTAGTACGTCAGAACTCTTATATTGATTTTCTCAAAGTGAACCGAGAATGTTGCCAGGTCTTCCGCGGTCCGACAGATTAGTATGGGGATTTAGTTCGTCGTCTTTCAGCCGAAGGGTTGCAGGCAAAAAACTGCTCGCTAGCTAGTCGGTTGTGTCATTGGGCAAGGCACGTAACGGAAATTGCTTAAACCCAGCGGATTAATGGGTTCTACCAAATTGAAGGAACGTGTCTATCATACACAACACACTGCAATAGCTCCGGTAACCCGACGGTGGCGCGAGGTGATCTGACGATTGCCCGTGTGTTAACCCCCTTAGTTTTCCCATTACGGAGGTAAATACGAATATCCTCTCCTATCCTATTCTAGTCCTGAGATACCGCAATTCGATCCACGACTACTAACTTGTTTTTATTGGTGGGCGAGATAACTTGACTATTGATTAGTCTTTTGATAGAACCCTACGTTTTCCCATTCACGAAAAAAAATATATTATTCTATCCAATGCTACAATATAACAGCAGTGGTTTTTACATTTTAGAAATCTATCCCAACGCACCATTTCACTTCCGTCTTCTGCTGCCAAAAAATTACCTGAAATTTGTCCAACTTTGCTTTAAGTTCTTCAATTTCCTCGTCTTTCTCAGCAAGCATGCATTCCAGTTCCCTGATCCTTTCATCTTTGAGGAGAACTTTGTGCCGGAGATCGTATTGGTAATCCATGATCCCCCTTTGCCTATACTTTGTACTTTATTGTTTTATTTTTAACTAATAAAAAAAGTGTTTAACCTGAAAAGAAGTTTAAATCAGTTTAAATTTTTGGATCAGCGAAAACTTAATTAAGCCGGTTTTAATTCGAACGGAAGACACGTATAAGATTGAAATGTTCGGCCGGTTAGCTGATACGGTAGGTCGTCGAACCATCAACCGCAAGGTTATAGAATCGAAACCAGCCGTTAGCTCGTCAGTTTTTATCACATGCAATTATAATAACAGTGGACTATGCTTAAACCCAGTTGATTAATGGTATAAACAAAGAGAACATCGTTGTTTTAAGAACTTTTAATGCACAGCATTAGCTCTACTAATCCAACTGTGGCCCATATACCTCCCGAACAAAGTAAAGCGCAAGTATTCCAGATCAATACCTGTCAACTACGTTATTTAAAAGCAAATCTATTTTGCTGAATATTTAAAACGACATTTGGGACCTGCTTGTTGCGGAGGGACTCCCAATTCCATTTATTTTTTCGACAAATTGATATTTAAAACGCACCACGCGTAACGGAGACGTGACGCGTTCCGCATGCCGCTAATCCACACTTAATGGATTTGCGACTGCTAGAAACAATTTATGTGAATGTTTAATTGGATAGGTTTCGTATAGCGGCGTTGGTACACAATATGAACTAACACAAGTAGAGAAAACGCACAGGGACTTTTGTTGCTGGTCGATTATCAGTTCCTTGCATCTCTTTAAACTAAGGAATTTTATTTCGAAAGTATTAGGTACTTACATTGAACGAGAAACATAAAGAAAAATAAAATAAAACAATAAATTGGTCGAATTGAAATAATTGACCAAAAACCAACTCTATTTTTGCAAAATTAAAATATTTAGACTTATGACTATATAATTTATTTAACCTGAAGATCTTAATATGAATATAGCGATGGTGCACATATAACATGCTATTTAGGAAAAGTCAATTTCAACCTGTAGTTTGTTTGCAATTAAGTCAAAGGTGCGCATTGATCGCACAAGAAGGACTCAGTGGTACGATATCGACTAGAAAGGTTTCCTTGTGCACTTGGAGTGGGGTGCATATATTTCTGGGGAAAACTAAAAGGAGGGAAAGTGGGAAGGAGGGAAACTGCACTCTAAAATTAAGATTATGGCATTAGTTAGTTTTAAATATAGGGTTAGAGTTAAGGTTAGTTTCGGTCTCAATATTAGTGTATAGGCCAGGCTTGAAAATAGTTTCCGTAATTTTAGTGAGCAGTTTCCCTCCTTCCCTTTTTCCCTCCTTTAAGTGCTGCCCCTTGAAGTGATTAATGGTTTAGAAGATAGCCGAACGTGTTTAACCCAGCGTGTATCGGATTTAAAGACCCATGTAATCTCTTTACACAGTAGGCGTGGCGAACGATAAAACTATTTCAAGCCTTATCGACTTAACAATGAACACACGCAACCAATTCATTAACCATAGGAAACGTTTGATAAATACTTATAATTTAGAAGAAAGGGTAAAAATAAATGGTTTGGGCACACTATGCAATACATAAACTAAAACATTCCTTGCTTATATTTTGCATCCAGTATATATCTGCCTGTATGTTGCTTTTCACATGTGTTAAAAACTTTGTTAAATCTAACAATTGTCTAACTAAGCTTCAAACCCATGACGGTCTCGTCATTAGAACGGGTTTTTATCTGGAAACCTGTAACTGTATCGGTCGCGTTAAGCAGCCACACAACGTGAACCTCTGAAATGCGGGATAGAGAACGGAGGGGAGGAGGGAAACTGCTTGCCACAACTATGGAAACTAATTTAAACCTTTCCATGATCACTAATTTTATCCCCAGAACTAACCCTAACTCCAACCCCATGTTTTAAAGTTTTAAACTAACCTTAATGTCATAATCTGTATTTTATTGTGCAGTTTCCCTCCTTCCCGCCTTCCATCACACACAACCTGTTCAATTCGGACAATGTTTGAACCGCGTTAAACTTCGAAAAGAAAATACTTAAGGAGTTGCGTTAAAAAAAACAATTTGCACTTCAAACAACTTGAATTTGATCCAATATTATAAGTATTACAGTCGCGATAGATGTGGATTCCTATCGGTTTCACTTTAAAATTCCATTTCTGACTTTATGCGTTTTACCAGACTATAAAAGACCCTTCAATAAAACCGTCTTTCGAGAATCTAATCCTGTTCTTATGATAATAGTTCGTATTTCAGTGTACGATATGTGTTAGTGTGTATATGCATACAATTGTATACGATAACGAGCCTAGAGTTGCCCAATAGGTAAAAAATAAACCCTTCAAATAAAATTGATTAGCCCTCCGAGATATTCATCGTAACGTCGCAATTATTGATTTGCTTAAGAAGATAAATGGTTCTTTATTGAAAACATACCTTCAACAGACTGCTCCTTTAGATCAAGTAAATTCAAGCCATTTCTACACAATACAACTGGGCTAACTAACATTTCCCAATAGTTAACCACACAGCTGTGAAAGATATATATGACTGGTCTAACGTAGGAAGAAAAGTCTTATTGCATCGACTTGATACGTCAAAATACTGGGTATTTAAAGTTGCCATTTATGCAGCATCTGGTCTAACGTGCAAACATTAGGAGAAACAAAATACACAAATTGTCGCGCAGTTATAACTCGACTGTTCTACATGGTCGATATTTATTTCCTGTTGGGAAACAACGTCCTATCGTTCACTGCGGTCCTATATTTACCTCTGTCGCCGCTTCCATGACATTACAGCCGTTTTATAATGGTTGTTTACTGTTCCGCGCCGATGCCGGCAAAATGACCCCGGTGATTTACGACCCCAAGCGCGGTAAAAAGACGAGCTTGGACCCGCCATGACGCACCATACACCTCGATCCTACAGGTACTACTATCGTTCTAGCATAATAGCCCTCTGCAATATTGTGTGAGGTCTGACAGGCGAAGGATCTGTTCGCGCCAGTTACACCATAAAACGAGCCCCTTTTAAATCATTATCTTTTACAAGCGCGAGTTTCACAGTAATTTCGTAGTAAACAGTTCCGCCACTGCCTTTTAAGTTGTGCTTCATACCGATTTTACTAGTAGTTACTATTTAACGAGAAAGAAATAAAACTGTGCCCTGTTCAGTGCGTGCTCAGTAAATAAGAACACTGTGGAAATATGTTGACACCCGTTTGCCTTTATTATTTGTGCCCACAATGAAGTAAAGCGATGTAATTTTTTACCGATTAATATTAAAACGCAAATATGCTGTTAATATGAATGCCTGAGCCACTTTTCTACGAGGATAAATTGTATATTTATAATCCAAACATTCTGTTACCGCTCGTGTTTAGACCAGGTAATGTGGTTTGCGACATATGGTTTTCAATAAGAACAAATACCTGTTTGACGTGGCTCCAAAAACTAATTATTAAACATGGAGTGAGAAACGAAACAGAACGTCAACACGGCTGTTCCTGTACGTCTACAATTGGGGAATTAGTTGTCAATCCTACATTCCTCAAGTTACCAATAAAACCAACCAAGAAAAAAAATAGCATCCGTGTCCTGTTAAAATAAATTATAATCTGTAGTGATGAATAACATGTTTTTTTGAGGTAGACGAAATAGCAAAAATATAACAGAATGTTTTTTTCTGTCCATGCAAACAAACACTCCAAAAAGTATTAAGGTTTGGGTTAATGGGATAGCTATAGGGTGCAAGAGGTATAGAATTTTAGTTTGCATAGGCCCTAAACTAACCCTAAACTGTAGGGTTTTCCATTGTTTACATTAAAAAAGAAGAGTGTAATTATGAACTTAACCTCAAAAGTCCAAAGGATTGTCTCTTATTAAGGATTCAAAACCTTTCTCGATTATCCAAATTAAAGAGATTAAAAGACCGAAACTAACCACTATATAGATAATCTGTTGTGCCCTTTAGTACCTAATGGCAATTGCTTAAAATGAGAAAATTCAACCAATGACACTTTGCACTAGATGCGGTCACTTGACTGAGGGCACAAAGTATTGTTTCAAACGCTTTTTATACCAACTTGCTGTGTTTCCTGCCACTAATAACTCAAATATTCTGTCCTATTCCACCGATCACATGTTTTAAAGCCATAATAGGTGAGCTTTCCTATCTAAATCTTTGCAAACGACAATTACTAAGACCTTAAACTGATAACGAGGCAGAAACGCTTGGGAGCATACGCGACTTAGCTGTAGCTTTTACTTTTTCAAGACTTAACACAATTCACCAACGGTGTAGGTCTAATATCGATTATCAATACCATTGCATAATGCTCTTACAACGTCGGCAATGAGTTGATACGAGGCAATAACACAGTTTATCCTTGTGTAAAAGCATGTATCTCTTTCCTATTATTTAATTACTTACGATTTTTAATTTAGTTTTGCTATTTTCTTTATTGCTAGAATACAGAAGAAAAATAACTGAACAAAAGATATTTATTATATCTTGTACTGTCTCCTTTTAAATGCTAATTCCTGTCAAAACTAGCTGTGAATGCATCTTGAAATGCACTGTATGAATCCAAACGTTCGTAATTCGTTCCTAATAGAGTTTCCGCGATTGACGCCATCGATCTCGATTGCGACTGTTGCCTGACTGTTACGTCATAGGTTATCGACTGTCAGCAAATGGAATGCAGCTAAGCCCGCGACATCAAATCGCGATTCCCACTCAAAGTGTAAACACAATCAACAGCTGGGAAAACTCTATGATGATAAAGGAACTTTCTCCTTAACTCAGCTTAATACTCCTTAGCATTGGATCACTGCTATACTGCACACTAAACTAAAGTTAATTTTAATTACAAAACATTTGATTGTTTTATTATTAACGACTTGCTGTTTTTTTCTTAATTTCTATTTTTTTAGGAATATTTTATTAAATTTTATTTTATTAGTAACGAAAAACTTAGTAAACTTGCTTATTTGGACGTTTGGACATTAGACAGCTTACATTAACATTCAATATGGATAGTTATTCACAATAAATACCGTAGTTTCCACCCTTTGTGCTGCCTTTAATGGACGAGATTATACCAAGTAATGTTTTGTATCCAGTGGATATCTTAGACATAGTAGTTTCACTTAAGTTGGAAGCCATTATCGGGAGGTAAATATACATTGGATATTTATGTCTCATCCCGGTTAATGAAATGCACAGGAACATTAGCACACGAGTAATTGTCAGATTGATTCGTGCTTACCGTTGGTTTACCGAAGATATTACAGTGTATTATATATAAGTTTACTTCCGTTTAGTAAAACCAATTAATTCACTGGCTCCAGGAGATATTTGCTAATCAATTGCCACGCCGAAGGACACAAAGATCTGCCCCCTGACTTCGATCTCACCACCTTTCAGCTGCCCGCAGCAGATCACCGAGGGTTTTACGGACTTGGCTAATATGGCGGACCAAGCATGTCTTGTGTCCAGCAAAAAGTGTAAGTTAACCAATTCGTGCAACTGTTCCGCCGTTCTGTCGTCTTTGCGCATAATTTATATGTTAAAAGTAAACCTGTCTTCCTGCCTGCGTGTAACGGGGGTTACTTTTGTTTTTACTTTATTATTTTTTACCTTGTCCCAAATAGTAGCAAGTACACACTTCATAACACAAGAACAAGAAAGACGGTAAAACGAACAGTCGTTAAAATACGACATTGAAAACAATATAAATATTAAGTAATAAGAGGTATAAGAAAGGCATCGTCCTATATCCGTATGTCCGCTGCCGAGTCCATCATGCTACCCCAGAAGTCCAACTGAAATGGTTAAGATCCGGTAACCCGACAGTGGGTTCGAGGTGATCTGACGATTGTCCGTGTGTTAACCCCCTTGGTTTTCCCATTCACGGGGATAAACATGAATATCCTATCCCTATTCTAGGTCAAATCGAACAATGAATGGCCTGGTCTCAGTACCGGAACCCTTCGGCTGACTGTTTGGCGATCAACCACTAAATCATAGCTAAACCGTGTTTGTAGACTCGGCTTTAAGCACTTGAACATAATTCTAATCCGTTTAATCCGTATTCGGAAGGGATTCGCTTTCGTTATCCGCGAGGTGGGGGTAGAGATTGTAGGTTTTAGAAGTCAAATTGTCAGAACAATTAATTTAAAATTTAATTATAATAACCAAAGTTTGTCCTAAGAATTTAAAGAAAAAAATATTAAAATACAATTCAAATTTAATATTTAGCTATACCTATAATCACTTTGTTAGTGAATGTACCAAATGTAGAACATTAAAGTCTCATTAGGTTATGTGTAAAATGTACTGTTAAGATTTCGTACAGCGTTTCAATGTGCTGTAATAAAGCGTTTAGACAAACAGTCTTAAATCATCGTCATAAATCCGTTCCGCCGCTGTTGTTTCGTTCAATACAGTTCCACTGTGTGTTGTATTGATTTAATCAGGATTGGGCGACTAGCTTGAAAGAGTACAGAGCAACCAGCTTTTATGTAGGCCGACCTGCGACGCAACGCTGGCTAAAATGGCAGGTCTAATTTATAATTCAGATTACCCAGGCTAGGAATCGATTAAATCTGCCTTCCTATCGCCTTCTTGACTGTAATGTAATAGATACCGAGACCCATATTCATTTCGCTGTAGGTCTGCCGCCGGTACAGTTCAAGAACGGATTGAGTGGCATATATTGGTTGTATATTATTTATATGAGGGTAGTTCGAAAGTTTTACAACGTCGAAGAAACTATTTATGTAAACCTACAGCAGTGCCTTTACGACCAATACAATATAAGCTCGGGCAATGTATTGTTCGAATATTATTGATTAAGTGGCTTCCATTCTCTTGCTTCGTTAACATTAGTGGCATGTATGGCTAATCAAGCATGATTTCCTTTATGATTCATACATTTTGCTAATTAGGACTTATACAGTGCTCTGTATATTCTGTTTGTTACTCAATGTATAAGTTGTGAGAAACTTTGCTGGTAGATCTATAAGAGTTAAAGAAATAACTTGTATCAGCTTGAGTGCATATTGGGTGATCCTGGATTGGCCTGTCAGCAGTTGTCCGACGGTATTGGAAGTCTATACTTAGTACAGCGCAATATATATGTGTATATATATATGTGTGTGTGTGTGTATATATGCCCACGTCTCTGGAGCGATATGTTGTAGTTGGAATTAAAATCGAACCTAAACAAACAAAAATCTATGTAGTTCAAAAATGTTTGTAAGGCGTAATTTATGTATATTTATATCCGACAGTATTGAAAGTCTATACTATATGTATATGTACAATAACGTAACATCTCTGGTACAGTGTGTTGCAGTTCGAATCAAACTCGAAACTCATGCAACAAAGTAAGTCAGAACAAGCGCGTTCACACTTGAATTATTTACCAGCATAGAGGTCTTGTGCGAAAGAGATTTACACCTTCGGGTTTCTCTTTGATCGGTGATCTAGGTCTCTGGCATTCGACACTCGATGTTCCAAGGCTGTCGTCTTAGAGAAAGCACGATTTATAACTCTATGCGCGAGGGTAAGCAATTAGCTTGGTTAATGGTGTGTTGCAAAAGCAGTTTGGGTAATACAGAACTAGCATTACTCAGCAAGCGTTGTAGAAAGGAATAATATACCCAGCAATAGTAAAATAGGTTGCATTCGATAAGGCAACATAGGGACAATTGCGTCCATCGTACGTTTTGTACAATAATGAAGATAGTCAGGGAAACACACGCATTATACCTCGGCAAATAAAACAAGTCTGAAACAGTTTACTTTTGGTATTTGAGGCTTAACAAGGATGTTTGATGAACGGTCAATACACTTGACTCTCTTGTTTGCTCCAATCATTTTTCTGGCACATCACTTGCTTTTCCTACTTTAAAAGTTTCTTTATAATATGTTATGAATATTTTACATAATTTGTAGCCGTATCTTGTGCTTCTGATAATAATGATTCTGTATATGATTAAGTGCACTGTAGAATTTAATTAAAGATATTGATCAAAATACTGTGTGTATAATATGTACATGGTTTGTATTAAACCGCATATGGAAATTAGACTGATATGTTTTAAACCACATAGAAATTATACTGATACGCCTACACACGCGCAATGGATGATATGGGTTCTGAATTGACGTCTCTGTACAAACGTACGAGGCTCATCATCCTTTCAAGGATGGATTAATAATTAGACTGCTCTACTGGGTAAACTGAGCCGCCGATGACGTACAGGGTACATAACTCCAATATTCGAGTTGTTCAAACAATTGTACCACTGTAGTATATTAGATAATAACCCAATCGCCCAGGTACAGTGAACACCCATATACAGCTGGGTACAGTACAGTTAGCAAGCATTTAAAGCTGAGTACAATTGTGCGACAGGCAAGTTTCAAAGTGTTACTGTTAGTTTTAAGGCGTCAGTGCTACCAGTTTTCGTAGTTTAAGGTACAAGAATTCAAATTGTTTAATTTAAATTAATAACCAAATCTTTACTTTAGGCAACTATGTGAAATTAGTTCGGTTTTCGTATTTCGCAGTCAACATAGTTCCCCCCGTATGTATGACGTAAAGGCAAATACCTCGCGCGCATTTATTATCTCTGTAAAGCAATGAACAAACTTCTGTGCGACGTTACGTTGACTCTACTATTGGAGTGTTTGAAAAGCATGATTGCTAGAAGGTCGGTTCTGGTCAACGAAAATCGAGGAGGCGTTATATCTATTACCAACCCCAGTACATAGCCCCTGTGATGGTTCATTGACAAATAAGTACATCACGAAATTTGATTCCCAGTAGATTTAAGGTCACAAATTAACCGAAGGTAGACAATTAAAAAAGTAGCTCAAGCGTTAAATGGATGTTTGGACGGTAGTTTGAAGTGCAAATCCCGACTTTAATTCACCAATTAGCGCCTACGAGTTTCACAGAGGATTAAATACGATGTAAAATCTTCTGTTTAGTACTTTTATAATCGCTCACAAAACTACACTCACAACCTTGCCCTTCGTATTTTGCTTCAGTAGAATTGTTCTCCATGCGCGTACCCGTCCCTTATCTATCCAGCTATGTTTGCAAATCGAGATAATATGATCACATCGCCAATATTTGTCGGTGTGTGGTGCGTGCGGTGTGCAGACTGTATCGTGGCTCTATGGTTATCAACAGTACAGCAGCGTGTACCTAACGTCACTTTCGTTGCGGAGAGTTTTCTGCAGGTGATTAATGGCGTAATGAGTTTTGACAGATCTAGAACGAAATAGTAGGTTGAATTTCGCTTGAATTTCTAGATTTTTCGAGCACAAAAAATACATTATTGCAATTAAACGGATGCTAGGCAGAGATGCTTACAATTATACGGGTCTACAGTCAATGCATTTAACGGTGCTTAATTTAAACGTTTATAAATTTGCAAAGAAAGTACCCTTGTGTAACCGAAAAGCGGCATAACTATTTCTAGAAAACTGTAGAAACTGCTTTCATTTTTCAATTCATTTTTTTCTGAATAAAAGGGCGACTGAATTTAAAACTTTAAAGAATTTTGATCTTATATTATTACGCACAGCAGGTTGTTGTGTTCTAGAGTCAATTCCCCGTGAATTTAACAAACTTAAGCCACCTGAGCAAATGACCTGCAATTTGTCATTCTCGCCATCGCTTTTTACGTTTAATCCCCGTAATGGGCAACACTAAAAGGCGGGAAAGAGATAAGGAGGAAAAGAGGAAAATTGCTCACTAAAATTACGAAAACTAAAATTAACCCTCCCTAAACAATAATCTCGACCCCAGAAATAACCCTAACACCAATCCCAAGTTTAAAAATAACGCCCTAATCTTTATTTTGGTGTGAAGTTTCCCTCCTTACCTCTTTTCCTCATCTTAGTCCCCCTTCCCCACGTAAGGAAAGGGGCTTTAAGGTGCTATTTTAATCTCCACTAGTTTATATTCGCTCTAATCAGAAAATATTTCCAAAAATTGCAATGTAGGTCTTAGAATGATACCAATTTAACTCAAACTGGTAACTATTTTTCTCAGAGAACTATCAATTAATTTAAACTACTATTTTTTTATATAAACTTTATAAATTTCTTATAAAAATTATGAAAATTATCTGTTTTTCTCGACACTTTCTTTCTGTAACAATTACATCGTATCCACATCGTCAATCCAGGATTAGCGGACCCGATTTAAGCAAACCAATATTTGTGTTGTTACATATCTGCTTGATATTCTGGTCCATAATACAAACCACGACTCGGCAAAGGTGGAAAAGAGGCCAAAAATGGCCACTGAGGCCCAACTTAATCGAGAACTTGTCGGTAAGTCTACTTGATATATTGTTTATTGTCATTTTTTATCTATTTTTTTGTGTGGATTGTCAAAAAACCGCAACTTTGCAGTTCTGAAAACTCCAAAAGATTTTGAAAATCGATATTCTATTTGCTTTAACTTTGTGGGTGTACCTTTTGCTGTCTATTCTGGTCATAAAATTTAGAAATCTAAACAGTTACAAAAAGTTTATTTTATTTTTTGTTTCCACGATAAAAACACGAAGAAGGACTTTTGATGAAAAATTGAAAAACGGCATAAATGTACTAATTTGGTTTTATCATTTTCTACATATGTTTTAAATCATTAATTAAAATGTTAATTAAATCATCTTTAAACCAATGCATTGTCCCAATTCTTTACCTACGATCATGCTTAACAAAGGTTCTATGTTTGTGTTTGAAAAGTCTGTTTGCGTTAAGTTTGTTCTCAGGACATGAGTGGGTAGGAATGTCCATTAAGGTTTGACCAACCTACAGCGCATGTCAGTTCGCCCGTCCCGTCTTTTGTTTGCGTGTTTGTTCATTGTACAAACGGGATGATCAGTTGATACTGATAATCCATTATGTTGCCAAAAGACTCCATGAATTTAATGTAGTTGAATAAAAAATGATTAAAAGCGAACACTTTATATATCGGGAAGTAGCTTATTGGAAAATAATTCAAATTCCTATCTCAAAGTTAATGTAACGAACGCGACGTGTTAAGTTTCGAACCCATAATGTAAGGAATGCAACGTGTAATTTTTTTACTGGGCTATAGGTTTCGAATCCGTAAAGATGTCGTTAATAAAACCTATTTTTTAAGAAGTCGGTAAATGAATCGGTCGCATTACCCTTTTGTTTTATGCGTACCCAAGCACCCAGATTTGCATACCGCAGCATAATTATTATTATTTTGTTTCCGCGCTAGGTTTCAAACCCGTGTTGACGTTCGCCATCAATACCATTTTTTTTCAATCTGTATATGTATCGGTCGCGTTAACCATTCGGCCACACCGACCTACAATACCACAGTATAATCCATCATTCCTCTCACAGAAGCGTGGTTGGACGACCATGCAGAGTTCGCTTTCGACTACTTCACCCGGAAAGCAACGCAGACCATGGTGAACACCTGGCTCGCTGACAGGGTTATAAGGATTGCTGGCTCGGATAGAAAGATCTCGAGCATTGAAAGGTCTCCAACGAAACACGGTACGTCACAAATACGTCATAAATACGTCACAAATACGTCATTAATAATTCACAAATACGTCACCAACTCTACGATGGTAAACTATACAAATACTAAAACAGTATAACTTCTCAATCGTACACAACGCATTGCAATATCTCCGGTAACCCGACGGTGGGACAACGTGTTATAAGACCCTTCAGTTTTTCCTATTCACTATTTAAAACAAGAATATTATATCCAGTGCTTCTGTTTGTTGCTTATATAGTTGTGCTTGGCAAGTCACCATTGCTCGTTAGAACCCATTATTGGGTTATGCTGAAACTGAAAGAAAGTATCAATCATATACAACACACTACAGTAGCTTCTAATGGTGGGCGCAAGGTAATCTGACGATGTAATAACAGCATTTGAGTTTTCCCAATAACTGTATGTGTACTTTTATTCGCATCAACCACGCACCACCACAGCGGTTAAATATAATACGATAAAAAAAATTCTGCAAGTTACCGCCCCTTCAAGTTGTATAAAACAATAATTTCTTACACTACACTTCTCTTTGGTCGATTATTTTGTTTAAAACTCGCCGCGTCGCAGACAACGATCCGACCATCCGACCTCCGAGCACTTCCGGCGACTCCACGGGAAGAAAAACTCCGATCCGGAAGATCAGTCACGAGGAGATCAAACCGGGTCATCTTCCACTTAAACCCATGGTCTTGACGGACGAAATGGGATCCCCATCGTTCTACACCCCGGACAGCACAACCTCCCCTTCTCTGACGCGACGAATGAATAATCAGGTGGATGAGCTACCTTTGGATTTGTAGTAAAAGTATTGGAAGTTGTCACAAGTTGGCAGTTGTCGTAACATTAAAGCAGAATGTTTTGGAACCATTCACGGGGATAAACATAAATATCCTATCCTATTTCAATATAAAAATCAGTCTTGGTGACGAGACCACTTAGGTTTCAAATCCTAGCCCGGTTATAAACGTGCATATTTGATACTGAAATTTTTAGGCAGCCCGTAAGAATTTGTTAAGTCCGTGCAACAGTTGTTAGAAACTTTCCTTTGACCATTATTGTATCAATAACTTCCACGATGGGCAGTTAATTACGAAATAGTAGAATCTAAAATAATTTTCCATTGAAATCTAATTCAAATCTTGGTTCTGCAATGTACACCTCTAGATTGAATCTGTCTCATTCTGTCTGTTTCATTATTTCTAGTTATGGAAAATACCAGCATAATTTTTTAATTTCTGTATTAAATGTGTATAGTCATTTTTCCCAATTTTGAGGTTTCTGTTGTAATAAATTCAGCAAAAAAACGCAAATAAAAAAACGAAAAAAATGAAACAAAACAACAATATTAATAAACATATTTAGTTTTTTTTCCCAAGACATTCTTTATTTCAGACGTATTAACTTTAACAAAAAATGACGTTAGCAATAAAATGACGGCACAATATATAAGACAATTTAATTTCATTGTAAAATCCCGTTTTTATTTCTTAGATACTATTTGCCTTTAAAATTGGATTGAAAACTTTAACAAAAGGTCAAAACTATTAAACATTTTGGGTTTTTTTCCCGAGAGATTCTTTATACCAGACGTTATAAAACTTTAGCAGTAAAATGACCGCAAAATATATACATATATATATATATATATATATATATATATATATATATATATATATATATATATATATATACAATTATATATACAATAACAATTCAATTATATATATACAATAACAATTCAATTTTGTTTTTAACAACATGTTTGTCTGGCAGAACCGACCGACCAATAAACTCATGAAAACCATGAAAACTCGAAGAATCTCTCACTACCACCAATCCCACAAGTTTGAAGCTGATACCGATCACGACGTGAATGTAGAAGACGCCCCCGTGATAGATGAGCGTGATATGATCATGGACCTCGTGATTGACATCGCCAGTGATTTGGACGTGACGTCAGTCAGTCACAGGATTTTGCAGGTTGGTAATTTGCATGAGAACAGTTTTGTGGCATAATTGGTTCAGATTCAAAACAGAATGTGTGGGCGAATGGTTAGGGCGACCCATTCATATACTTCTCCCTATATAGAAACTATCTTATTGACAAGCTCATCATAGGTTCGAAACTTAGCCCGGTAAAGATGTCGAGCACGAAGCTATAAAACGTCGATAACTAATTACAAAAGCACGCAACAGCCCAGTATAAAGTCGATTACCAAATGTAAAACACGCGTGGCAATTTATTCGATTAGTTTGCCGTCCAATATTAAGTAAATGTAGTGGGATATTTTATGGTTATCACCCAAACTACATTCTTATAATATTCTAGGGTCCTGATTAAGAGGCATCTCAATACTTAATTCGTTACTAGGTTCGTTTTTGGTTGCATTATGAGTATAAGTGGTCTGCCGTTTTATAGATCTATACCAATCTTGGTTTATAACAAATATCTCTAAACCTTTACCACAGGATAGGATAATTATGTTTTAAACCGTGAATGGGAAAACCAAGGGGGTTAACACACGGGCAATCGTCAGATCACCTCGCGCCCACCGTCGGGTTACCGGAGCTATTGCAGTATGTTGTGTATGATTGATTGATAGCTCAGTATTTGTAGCGTCTGCTGTGCCACTCGTTTTTGTTTAATTTACAGTGCCTAGCTTCGAAGCCATGATCATTGGATTTAGTTTGTTATCAGTAAAACGGTTAGTTTAGGTTGATACCACAGTCTTTTATTATATAAGTGGTGAAATGCAAAGTTTGTTCCATTGCAAAGTAAACATGCGTGTTTGCTCCTTATTCAGCCCAAATATTTGAGCATCGCAATGCCGCATTAGAAAATGCAACTTGAAGTAGAAACAATGCAAGATAATGCTCTTTTTAGAGGCGTTTTTTATTGGAATTGGACAATTTCTAACTTGACCACCGATTTATTTATTGATTTCAATATAAAAAACGGTTATTGTAACCCAGGCCCATTGCTTCATGGGTTCGAAATTTAGTCCGGTAAAAAAACAATTTTATACTGGTTAAATAACTTTAATTACTTTGCATAACATCCGGCCAACTTCCATTTACTTTTTGCCTAAATAGGTGTGCTTTACCAACGTAGTAAATGTGAAGCGTAATGTTGTAGATTAACAGGCAGTTTTGCCATCTGCGTTTAATTTTCGTGGCCATGTTTTCCGCCTTCGCCGAAAACTACCACCTGCACTTTAAATTGGGTGGCCACGTTTAATTTTAGTCAATCCTACCCTCGGTATCTCTGACGTAGGGGCCGTGAACAGCCGAGCCTTGTAAAATGCCAGCAACTCGATACGAAAACGAGCAGTTACCAGTTGTCAGCTGTGCGCGAAAGCCTGGATTACAGTGTTATAAGTGCCGCTCTATATAAAACCCGACACTTTCATTCTACTGGGGTGATATACAATACCGCGTGTGACGTCATAAGGATGGTGAAGATATCGTTCATAATTATCGTCGTAACTACGAATTTGTTCTTATCTCGTTCTGACGTGGTGAGCTGTTTAAAACGAGGAAAGAAGGGAAACTGCAAATGATATGAAACTAATCGTCCGTAGTACGTTCGTGTGGCCGAACGGTTAACGCGACCGAAACAAATACCGATTTGTGTACAAAAACTGTCTTAGCAACTAGCTTATCATTAGTTCGAAATTTAGCCTACAAAAAAACTCCTGTTAAACGCATGACGCCCGTTTTCACCGTGATTTGGCAAATTCAATGTGCGAACGGTTATAGGGCGTCTCGAATACGTTTTAAAGACGCACTTATTCATGAACCCTCGAATCAGGGTTCGAAACACGGCCCTTTAAAAACACCAAACAACAAATTTATATTTCAATACATTTATATTGAATTGCGTCTTTGCAACATAGACAGCATTGGTTAAATTGGTAGCCGTATTTGGTACACACTTCCCTAACTGTTAATAGCCAAAAAAGTAACTTAACTTTAAGCTGAGTAATAAAACAAAGTCAATGTCACACTATGTTCATAATAATACGGTGTGAAAACCACTGTAGTCCATTATCTTGCTTTATTCGAGCATTATGTTTGCATAGAGTTATGTACAAACCCTTATATTCGAACGCAACTTAACTTTGTATATTCTAGAACGTGAGTATTCTAGTTGATGCCGATCGTTGTTCGTTGTTCTTGATGCGTGAAAGAGACGGCGAGAAGTTTCTTGTCAGTCGACTTTTCAACGTCAGCAAGGTAATTTAGGGGATCATTAGTACACTAGTTTTGATTACATTGACATTTTTGTAAGTTTTCATTCGATTTGTTTTGAGTGTTTTATACAATACCCTTTATACGGTTTTATCTGATCACAGTTTAATACAATATTTTTCATTCTGTCTGTATAAAATATTTTTTCGCGGTTTCATACGTATGTATACAACAATTTTTCGTGGATTCTAGTATTCTGTCCGATCGATTAGTCAGATGGTTTAGTGCGACGCCTTTCAACCGAAATGTTAAAAGTTCGAAACTGGTCGCTAGCTGGTCAATTGTGACCTTGTGCAAGGCACTTAATATACATTGCCCAAGCCCAGCGGATTAATGTTTTTTTTCTTCTAAATTGAAGGAACGTATGAAATATATATACAACACACTGCAATAGCTCAGGTAACCTGACGGGTGGGCGCGAGGTGATCTGACGATTGCCCGTGTGTTAACCCCTTGGTTTTCCTATTCACGGGGATAAACATAAATATCCTATCCTATGTACTGCATCTGCTAAACGGACGGCATTTAAAGAGCAAATGGAATGAGGGAAAATACGTTTAAACTTTTGATCCAGTAGTAAACCCTGCCCTATCGCTGTAACTTTTAAACCACTTCCTAAAACGTGACGCTTAAACGAATGGTACGAGAAACATAATTTAATCTACAGTTAATTAGGTCGACTATAATTGAGTTAAATTGGCTTAGGGATTTAGCGATTGAATTGCTATGCAGTGCATGTAGACTTGGATTTTCCTTTATTCTTTGGTTTGGATTCATGCACAAGCTTTCACATACGCTTAATTATATTATTCTGGATAGAAAGCGAAGGCATAAGTTTGATGAAATAAACAACAAATGGGCCTAACCAAATACGGGTTACTTGTTGGCATGTTCTTTTAGTTTTGAATATAAGCGTAATGCATAGGGTTTTATGTAGTCAATGAACAAAAACTAAAGCCAAAAAAACGTAAAGCCGCAGAATAATATTTGTTCCTAGAAAATTTCGCCCTAAAACATCATATTTTTTCTTTCTTTTTTCTTTACATAGCATAGCGCAATGAAGTCTTTCTTTGGTTACTGTCTGCATTTCACCCTAACGCTTATCAAATACCAATTCGGCTCTAAATGTTACAAGTAACCTTCGTTATCCAGGAATCCACACTTGAAGATAACGTTGTTGTCAAGGACGAAATCAAAATGAAACTTGGACAAGGAATTGCGGGAATGGTGGCACTAACCGGCACAACACTCAACATACCAGATGCTTATAAGGTAGCGATAATATTGTTGACATTTTGATGAGATTTGATTGACAGGCGATCCCTGACCTGAATAGTGGGAGATAACGCTTTGCTAGCATACCGACGAACGCAGCATTGCAATTTTCGCCTATCCTAAATGTCGGAAATATTTGATTCCATTATTAACACAAACCCACATTAGCTTCTATAATGTATATTTAACTGGTTGAAGTAACTTATGATACGTCGTGTTTTGTGTTTTTTTGTGTGTGTGCGCGCGCATTATAATATAATATTACACACATATACATATATATAAGGTGAAAGATAAACAACCTTATTTTAAACATATCTTTCGATTATATTATGGATTAGTTTGTTTATTACGTTCAATAATGTCGATTAAAGAGCAGTCACGTGGTTGGCTGATCCCAGCCCTAATTTATGACGTATTTTAAACACGTTCCAACCCAAAATTTAACATCAAGTTTTACCTGACTATTATTCTTAGTTTACTCATAAAATTGGCTTTTTCCAAATGAACAACAAAATATTTCCTATCGTTTATGTAATTGTGCGGTGGGACAAAAGTTAATAAAACAATATTAAAAATAAAACTTGAATTCGGTGAAATCCATTTCAAATTTCGTCAAAGGCCTGGATCAAATGTCACAATTGTAGTTTATGACGTTGTACCTTATGACGTTACCTTAAGTTCTCTCAATGTTTGCCATACAAGCTTCTGAGTTCTTAAACATTTACACGTACCGAGTAAACGGTCTTACTTGCGTTGCAGGATCACCGCTTCAACCAGAGTGTGGATAAGAAAACGGGCTACCGAACGCGCAGTATCCTTTGCATGCCGATACGAGATGGTGATAAAAGGGTAACTGAACCTTTTTCTGCTGGAAAATATCTTCTGTGCATACACATCATGCTCACAGTCGAGTTTTTGGCTATTTACACCCATGTTACAGACGGACGTAATTTTGAAACTGTGTCTTGTGACTTTGTTTGTTTTTGCTTAAGTTTGTGTCTTTTGTTTACTTAGTTAGCCGTGTATACCGTCTTGTCGAGACCCACGCACTAAATTACAATGAAGTACTGTCAGCTTGACTTATAAAGCCGTATTTTCGGAAATCCCTGATTGTGGCTCAGAAAAAAAGAGTTTAACATTCGTTCCACCATCATTTAGATCGTAGGAGTCGCCCAGGTGATCAATAAAACAGAAGGCGCCTTCACCAGCAAAGATGAGAAGATATTTGCGTCCTATCTCGGCTTTTGTGGTGTTGCCATTCACAACGCGCAGATATTCGAAAAGGTTCAACTCGAGAACCGAAGAAATGAGGTGGGAAACACTAATTTATTGATCACCACGCTAGCGGTAAATTGACAACGGCCCTTAATAACACGGCTGGAGGTTTAATTAAATTTCTAATGAGCTTCGGCCAATTAAGTCTGGCGATGTACCTTCTTGTGTTCTCGGCTGTTAAGGGCTGTAAATTCTAAAACTGATTCTCAAACTTTTTTTCTCTCAAACCATTCTAAGGTTTTGTGCAGTGTTCGCGTACCACCTAAGTTATTATAAACTATACATCATTAGATGAGAAAAATGAGCATGTAGCTTTTTTTTTAACAAAGTATACTAGAGTTAGTGGCGTACTGATTGAATAGGATAGAATAGAATTTTCATATATTTTTCATGTTTATCCCAGTAAATGGGAATGATAGACATGTTTATTCAATGTCTGGTGCCTTGCCCAAGGACACAACCGACTAGCTAGCGACCAGTTTCGCAATCCATCTGCCACCGGTAGTTTGGAAACCACTGGGGTAACACTAAAAGGAGGGAAAGCGGGAAGAAGGGAAACTGCTCACTTAAACTATGGAATTTAATTTTAAACCGTTCCCTAAACACTAATCTCAACCCCAGAACTTACCCTAACTCCAACCTGTAGTTTAAAACTAACTCTAATGTCATTTTCTTTATTTTAGTGTGCAGTTTCCCGCCTTCCCTCCTTTCCGCTTTCCCTCCTTTTAGTTTTCCCCAATCAATGTTCTAACCATTCAAGTCTTGTGTTTGCATTTAGATTCTGCTTGATCTTGCCCGAGTTCTGTTTGAAGAACAAAGTTCATTAAGCACCGTTATGGACACTATCCTCACACATACCGTGTCCCTACTATCCTGCGAGCGTGCTTCCGTATTGCTGGCTAACCCGTCGCAGCCTGAAAGTGAGTGAATATAAGAGTATTATTTCTTCCACACGCTCACAAGTGAATCATTGCAGAATAAACATTACTAAGGAAAGCTGGTTACATATTACAAGACCACCGGACATAACGACTACATTATATTGAGTGTTTTACATAATTATAATGTATAAGTAATGGGGAAATGCAGATGTGTCGTGCGCACTGTGACAGCAGTGTGTTGTATATGATTGAGGCAATTCTCATCTTAGTGTAGAATTAAGTGATCCAATGGTTTCTTACGCTAATTGTCTTTTAAAAGATAACTATCTATCAAAGAACACAAATTTGCTACTTACCGGTTTTAATGTATTAACCTTTTGGTTGTCGGCCCGACGCTCTAACCCAGGGCTTCCCGACTTGAGGGTCGCAAAACCCTGCAGGGAGTCGCGCAGTGGATTCGGGGTGGCAAAGACAACATCAATTTCACACAAGCTAATATATCTATTTTATATATTTCGATCTGTTAAAGATTTTAACGTAAAGAAGTGTAGCAAAAAAATTTAAGAAATTGAAAGGAGTCGCGAGTTTTAAAGCTTGCGAAGTCCTGCTCTAACCGACTGAAAGCTACCCGCCAGATATAAACCTACATAACAACACGAATCAACAGATGTATTCGAGCACACGTTTGAACACGTGGACGAATCTACCATCACTTCCAATTTAAACTTCGACAAGAACTCCCCACAACGTAACAAGGTTCCATTAAACATCGCCATCACCTCATATGTGCGCCAGACTGGCCAGGTAAGTGAACACCTCTGGTAGGATAGGATATTCATCTTTATCCCCATGAATAGGAAAATCAAGGGGGTTAACACACGGGCAATCGTCAGATCACCTCGCGGACATCGTCGGGTTACCGGAGCTATTGCAGTGTGTTGTATATGATAGACACGTTCCTTCAATTTGGTAGAACCCATCAATCCGCTGGGTACAGGCAATGTCCGTAAAGTGCCTTGCCCAAGGACACAACCGACTAGCTAGCACCCAGTTTCGCACCTGCAACCTTTCAATTGAAAGGCGACGCACTTAACCGTTAGACCAACCGGCCGGACAAGTGCGGCTGAATGGTTAACGCGGTCGATACCGACAATGCAAAACGGTCTTAGGAACGAGGCCATCATGGGTTCGAACCTTTGATCGGTAAAAAAGTGGAAACTTCTTTAAAGTATAAGAATACGTATTATCCTCTGGGTTGGAAGATCTCAATCAGATCTAAAACGAACACCCATAACCAGATTTGTATACTTTTATCTTGAGATGTTTAAAATTGTTACATTTTTTTCGGTTACGAAAACATTTTACTATAGTTTTGTGTTTTTATTGCTATGGTCGGGAATCGAATCCGTCACCGCCAGTTCCTTGTACAACAGTGTTATCGGTTAGCACATCTGATAGCCCGCCCATATTAATATGTGATTTCTATTGTTTTCAGATCGTCAACATTGAAAACGCCTCAAGCGACCAGCGCTTTGAATTCCTGGTAAGCCTGTTATAAAACCCCATAAATACCGATTTTTACCATAGTGTGCGCATTAAGGCAGGGCCACGAGGCACTTTAGCATTTAAAAATTAAAACAAATGTTTTTTTCCCCTAGGAAGATACGGAGTTGGGATTCACCACGAGGTCACTGCTTTGCATTCCGATTTGGGACAGTTTTCGGCAAGTTATCGGTAAGTTTTGTCCGACCGGTTAGCCCGGTTGTTTAGTGCAACGACTTTCAACCGAAAGGGTTAAGATTCGAAACTGTTCGCTAGCTATTTGGTTATATCCTTGGGCAAGGCACTTGACGTACATTGCTTGAACCCAGCGGATTAATGGGTTTACCAAATTGAAGGAATCTCTTAGTTATACAATACACTGCATAAGCTCCCTAGACCTAACGGTGGGCGCGAGATGATCTGACGATTGTCCGTGTTGCATCATTTGTCTATAAAATACATGCAAAAAATATCAAATTCACATTTTTTTTAAATCAAGCTCAGTTTCGAACCCATTAGGTTTCGTCAGTAGGCACGTTTTAATTTTACTGCAAATGTATCGTCCTCGCTAACCAATCGGCCACATCACCGTACCAAAATTTTGACAGTAAAAAAAAACAAGACACAAATGCAAAGTAATCTGCACCACAAAGCGGAAAAGAAAGATCTGCATGTTGTAGATGGGCCGGCTTAGATTGGATTAGATGCCGCGGTTTAAAATAACGCAGTCACGCGTATCATGGCGTATGTGATATATCTCCTGTCGACTGCCCACCGACCGTGATAAACGCGAGTATCTATCTCAACCCTACACGTGTATATATGGGCATGACTTTGCAGGCTGGGACAGCTGGCGCATCAATTACAGGGTTTGGTGGGAGGTAACGAGATAGCTGTTTGCGTGAATGGAGTAGGATTGGAGGTTTAAATAGATGCGTTGCCAACCTAGCTCCCGTCCGGATGAATAGCTTGGTTTAATGCGTCGCGTATTACGGGTTTTAGCATCGAAACTGGTCACTAGTCCTTTGTGTCTTTTAGCAAGGAACTTAGATGATCTCGCTTCGACCAAGTGGATTAACGGAATCCACTTAAATTTAAGACGTGTCTTAATCATATACACCGAATACAATAGCTCCGATAACCCGATGTTGGGGCGGGTACATACAATAACGCTCCTGTACGTAGACCCAAGATTATCTTCGATTGCCCGTGTGCTAACCGTCTTGCGTTTTCCATTAACGAAGATAACGATAGTTATCCCATAGTTCTATATTGATGGCATTATAGTTAAACCATCCCTGAGTATGTGATAACCTTTCCCTCAATATCGTCTAATGCTATTTTCACTTCGACAGGTGTAATCCAGCTCATTAACAAGCACCATCGAGTCGGACCGCGCTTCACTAAGAGTGACGAACAGATCTTAGAGGCGTTCGCCATCTTCTGTGGTCTTGGTATCTCCAACACCAGGATGTATGAGGAGACTGCGAGATTGGCTGCGAAACAGCAAGTCATTCTGGAGGTTTGCGTTGCGTATTTTTTACCGAGCCAAGTTTCGAACCCCTTATGGGCTCGGCACTGGAGCCGTTTTTGTATATATGAGTCGGTATATGTATCGGTCGCATTAACCTTTTAGCCACACGACCGTACACGGGCTGTTCATTTGTTCGGACCGAATAGCTTGGTAGGTTAGTACGTCGCCTTTTAGCCGAAAGGTTGCAGGTACGAAATTGGTCACAAGCTAGTCGGTTGTGTCCATGGGCAAGCCACTTAAATTACATTGCCA
Source organism: Ciona savignyi (assembly GCA_000149265.1). Classification (NCBI taxonomy): domain Eukaryota; kingdom Metazoa; phylum Chordata; class Ascidiacea; order Phlebobranchia; family Cionidae; genus Ciona; species Ciona savignyi. Next base: position 33,118 of record CH003274.1, read on the forward strand.
GAACCCAGTAAAAGGATGGATTCTAATAAATTGAAATAACATTTCAATCATACACAACGCACTGCAATAGCCGATATCACACGGACAATCTTCAGATTACCTCGTACTACCGTCGTCTAACCGGGGCTAGAACAGTATATACTGCATATGTTTGAAACATCTCGAGTCTTAGTATAACCCATTGTCCGCTAATTACCTGCCCAAGGACACAAACGTCTATCCACCTGCTGGTTCAATCCCACGGTATCGAATAATATTAGGCTCAAGGAGTTTAATTGTTTGTGCCCATCTACCTCTCGACGGTGGGTTATCCCATATGATAATGCGTCTGAATATTAGTTTAACGGCATTCGTCTTGTTGTTTACCCAATTATTATAACTGCCATTTTGCTGTTTGTTTTTATTTTTTCAATGAAATCTTAACTTATAAAGAAACCAAAAACAAAACCCAAAATTTATCAGAAAAAATTAAACTAATAAAATAATTAAACTAATAAAATATTGAACATTTTGCCTTTAGTTTATTTCAGCTGAACATGTTACATTTTGTCTGCTTTTCCCAGGTGCTGTCCTATCATGCTGTGGCCTCTCCGCTTGAAACGAATGCTTTATTGGTGAGGAAATAGGATGAATGATCATTTTGCCTTTCGGAGTAACATTTCAGTTTGGAAATTTTATATTTATCTGCTTATGGTTGACGAATCGAAACCTAGATAGTCGATTGTGTCCTTGGGCATGATACTTAACGGACATTGCATTAAATCAGCCGGTTTACCTCACATATTATCCGACGATAACCGTGGATAATCTCTTAAAGATTATTTTACTTCTTGCCACTGTTCGAAACTGGTCCCTATAGCTAGTTGGTTGTGTCCTTGAGAAAGACATTTAACAACCACTGCCTTAACCCTGTGGAATAATGGGTTCTACAAGATTAAAGGAACGTGTAAATCATACACAACACACTGCAGTAGCTCCGAAAAACCTGACGGTGGGCGCGAGGTGATTTGACGATTGCCCGTGTGTTAACCACCTTGCTTTTTAGCAGTCACGGGGATAAACATGAATATCCTATCATATCCCCACCCCAAATAACACACCCGCCCTTACTACACAGACGAACGACATCCCTTCATCGAAGTCACTGGGAATTCTCAAATACGAGTTCGACGATACGACCTTGAGTGATCTCGACACAGTCCGAGCATCAGTTCGAATGTTCATCGATCTGAAACTCGTCGAGAAATTCCGAATCAACCACGAAGTAAGTTAACCCGCTGTATTATTATTTAAGATCTCTATGTTATGCCGGCTATATAAGCCAGAGGCATCTCTCTTGTCGGTCTCTTTCCATCTCGACACACATATAATAAAGGACGAATTAACTAACGTGTGTTGAACACTACATGGTGTCAGAAGTGGGATTCGAACCTACGCCTCCATTCGGGGACCAGAATATTCATCACCTCATGTCGGCGAAGAACCTCGGTTCTTTGGTCTAGTGTTGTGTAATTCATCGTTCCATACAGGCGCAATAGAAAGGAGCTTATCCGAGCATGGGGGTCTAAACTGTTTGATCAAAATAACGCCCATTGAGTGCCTTGCCACGTTGCACAGCCGCGCTGAAAGTGACGAGAGTAAAAATCGAACAATCTACCTTCCTATTCCAGATATGCCACTTTATCCTACAGACCAAACAATGTTACGCTGTAGCGAGCTCTTGATAAGTTGGCAGAAGGTTGCCGACACCTGAGTTAAAAAGTGTAACAACTTTACTTTGACTTTCACCCCAAACTAGGGGTCGCAACCTGCGCCTCTTTCATCCTTCTGATGCGGCTCTTATTATTTTCATGGCTACTGTAGCGAGCGCTTGATAAGTTTAACACCCATGCTTAAGTGAAACAAACAGAACAACACTCGCGTCTTTATCTCACACAGTGTTGTTTTACTTACAATGCGAAAATACTATTAGTTTTACGGCTCACAGTGATTTTTATTTTGTGGAATATCGGTTGGCCAAAGGTTGCCAACACCTAATTTAAACGAGCTTAAACAGCCCAAATGTTTGCAGACACTCTGCCGCTGGGTGGCGAGCGTGAAGCGCAACTACCGACCAGTATCATACCACAATTGGAGACACGCATTCAACGTGTGTCAGTCGTGCTTTTGCATGGTGAAGACAGGGGGACTTGACACTGTCTTCTCGGACTTTGAGAAACTGGCTTTGCTGGTTTCCTGTCTTTCCCACGACCTGGACCACCGTGGGACCAACAACGCCTTCCAAGCAAAGTAGTTCCATTTTTTCTTATTTTTCACCAGTCTAAGTTTCGAACTAGCGATGGTCACGTTAACATATTTCTTTTTACGTTGTTTTCTTTATGATATGAACTCATTTTGTAAAACTTTCGGTCATACGATCGTTTTTGACTTTTTTTTAATGTCTGCCATTTTGTAGTTTTTTTCTACCTGCCTTATTTAAAAAAAATTATTTTGTCACTTTTTTATTTTTTACGGAGCTAAATTTGAATACTGAAACACGGTTTATTACTTCATACGTTAGGACAAATAAGCATTATGGGACAAAATACAAAAATTTTAGCTTTGACTTTATATGATATTGCGAAGACTTTATTTTGGTGAAATATTCCGACCGATCAGTTTGGTGGGTTGCTGCGTTGCCTTTTAGCCGAAGGGTTGCATGTTCGAAAGTGATCGCTAGCTAGTCGGTTGTGTCCTTAAGCATGGTATTTACCGAACATTGCCTGAACCCAGCGGATTAATGGGTTCTACCAAATTAAAGAAACGTGTGAATTATACGCAACACACTGCAATAGCTCCGGTAACCCGACGGTGGGCGCGAGGTGATCTGACGATTGCCCGTGTGTTAACCCACTTGGTTTTCCCATTCACGGGGATAAACATAAACAACCTATCATATTCTATCTTAATTTTTGGTCTCGTGTCTTAAATCTTAAATTATCTTAATTTGAAGTAAAACCAGTTGATTTCTATCCAGGATTGAGCACCCACTAGCGCGACTTTATTCCACATCCACTATGGAACACCACCATTACAACCAATGTCTGATGCTTCTACAAAGCGATGGTTAGTTGGTTGATTCTTTTATTAAAGTTTGCTTTAAAATGCTAAGACGTGAAATTTTATTGCCTATCCCTCTTTCATTCCATTTTATTTTAAATGTTTTATAGTAAACGTTGCGAAAATAATTTCATCTACTTTAAAATAAGGACGGAATTAACCTGCGACACGCAAAATGAAAAAGGTTATATTTGCGTTGTACCTTTTGCTTAATTAACGTACAAATCCATACATATGCTACGGGGTAATTGAAGTGTGGCTGTGAAAATCAAACCACACTAGACACTGGAAGGGCTTGAAATTCGTATTTGTTTTTAACTTGGTTGGTTGAATACCTCATGAATGTTTAAAACTGAACTGCGCTATGGCAGTAGGAAGAACCGGCTCCAAAAGGTTGTTCCTGAAGGTTATCGCGACGTATTCGTATGCAATATGCCAGTTTATACGAACAAACCTAGTAACAAACTTATCATGGGTTAAAAATGTTGTCTCTGTAAAAAAATTACAAAATTTTTAATAAAACGAAAAGGTTTAAAGTGACCAGATCATACATAAGCTTCATACAAAATAAGCCTAAAGTGGGACCCAGCGGTTGTGGGTTCAAAACTAAACAAAGTAAACTAGTCAAAACAACGGTTGTGGACCGACTAAAATCAAACCAACAAAATGGCGAACAATGTAGTAAAGGAATGTCTCTCCCGCATTAAACACTATGATAAATCATGTAACCCGACCCCGGGCATGCGGTATCCTGGATTAGACTCGCGTTTTAACCTTTCCTGGATTACCCTCGCAAAGAAATATGAGGATTTCGCATCTATACTGTCCGAAAACACTTTTCCAACGTTAGTTTAGATTTATTTTCGCTAAAAACGCAACCATAGAATCAATAACAGCCAACACACAGTGCTATTTGGTCCCCGTATTCCCTACACGGGCATATCCGCTGTACGTCGGTAGGTGGCGCACATGCGCACGAGAACAAAAGTTTATCGGTTTGCAAGAGACACTGGGAAGTTAACGTTGAAATGCTGGGAGCATGACATGGCGGTTCCGGTTTCCCGTAAACCAGTCGTCTTCGGTATATCTCTAGCTCCTCTAGCGGTAGTATTTGTCTTACTCCCCGACAATTAGTCCCCAAAGTATTAAAAAGTTGTTCGTTGTTGACATTGTTGAATAGTGAGCGCTCGCAGACTAGTTTGTGGCGAGAACACGCCAAAGTACAAGATTCGCCCTTCTCAGATAACTTAACCTGAAAAAGTAAGTATTTAGGTCAGCGGTTCTCGATCTTTTTGACCTCGTGGCGCACCCGAAAGCAATTAAGAAACGAACTGGCGCACTTTGCATGGAAAATCAAAACAATATGCTAAATACTTGAACAATTTAGGTAAAATATAGAATAGTAAAAGTTTAAATAATTTCATCACCGAATTTTTGAAATAACGAAAAGAAGTTAATGTAGAACTAATGTTACAATGGAAAGAAAATAACTAGACACTAACCATTTAGTAGTTTATGATCTATGCACCTTCTTACCCTTGCGGCGCACCATTTGAGATACACCGATTGGGTTATTTTAGCAACTTAATAATCGAGCGATTATCTTACCTTCAGCACAGACTTAGGAGGCCATTGTTTTTTATTTCTCCTCCAAGTTAAACCCGAATTCGCCAAAGTCTGTACTTCATTTGGGCAGAAGTTTTGATTTTCCAAATATGCGTGGAGTCTCTGGAAAATGATGAAAGTTTGATTTGTTGCAACCGTGTTGTTTTAACCATCATTTTAACACATATACACTGTCATGGACCCCTTTACGTGATAGAAAGGAAGTCAAAAATGTAGCTAAACAAAAACTGAACCAACTGTCGGGCCGAATGGTTAACGCGACCGATCCGTATGTAATATGCAAATTTAAAACATACATGAAAACGAGCTAATTAAAGTTTAGAAAATTTTGTCCCTGTTAAAATAAGATAATAAAAATGAGGACACATCCCAACTGCTCTGCGGCGGATAACCACACAAAAATAGACCAAACCTCTAAAATGCCACGTTTGGTTAACGCAACCGATCCATACGTAACATGTAATTTAAAAACATATGTGGTAACGATCTAATTACAGTTTATAAATGTTATCCCTGTAAAAAAAATTAAGGACCCGTACTAACTCGGTCTCGGATGTAACCCAACTATGTGTAGCAAATAACCCACCTCAAAACGGAACATACCTGCAAAAACGGAACATACCTCCAAAAATTAAACATACCCCCAAAATGGACCATACCCCCCAAAACGAACCATACCTCTAGAAATCCAACCGCTGTAAATTCGTGGGTGACCAGCGGTGGGGGACGGGGCATCCCCTTAATCGTGTCCAGCACCTGCTCGACGTGGGTCAGGTTGCGGATATCAATCGTGAAAACGTGTGGTTCACCTGCGAAATGTCACGTCTGTTACGCGCAGCTTGCCTCGTATAAGCCTGATGGATGCGAAACGCATTTTGTGGGTTCGTGTTACACCTTTGGGCTAATGCACCGATGCATCAAATTTTAGTTCTTTTACCATTCAACCCTTTCCAACAAAGAACGGAATTATTCTGCCTAATCGCTACTATAGCGGTATGGCTTTAAAACGTCACCTAAAATCAATTATTTTGATCTTATTGTAAACAACGTTTTATTATGCTGTAAGTTCAATGCCTATAACAGAAGTCAGCAACCTTTTGCACTTACGAGCCATTTCAACCGATATTTCACAAAATAAAATCACTGGGAGCCGCAAAACTATCAATATTTTCGCAATAAAAAGAAAACAACATTGTGTGAGATAAAGATGCAAGTGTTCTTCTGTTTGTTTTACTTATGCATGGGTATTAAACTTAAAGCGCTCGCTACAGTCGCAATAAAATTAATAAGAGCCGCATCAAAATGATGAAAGAGCCGCAGGTTGCCAGTACCTGGCCTGTAGGCAATACTTTGTAATGAAAATGGCATTACATTTAAGGGTGATGTATATTTAAAAGTTAAATATTATTATTGTTATTCAAACTTACCTATCATGGTCTCTGCGTACGGATTTTGCGATGTTAGTTTGCGGTTCGTTGGTTTCTTATCAGCAACTGGTCTTGGGTTCACGAATCGAGGGTTCAAATATACGACACCACTTGCTATAGCTTCGAGTGCAGCAGGACCGTCTACCGGGAACCCCAACCCCACATACACCCGCGCTTTGCGAAGCAACCGTCGAAATTCCTCCTGCCCCAAATTTCTATGGTTTATGACGTAGTCGGGGATGGATTCGTACATCTCGACGCCCTTGAAGGAGAAAAACAAGAAATCAATAGAAACGCATTAGAACACGGTGGTCGAATGGTTAGCGCGACGGATTGATATGCAGCATTACACAACCTACCTAGTACCCAGTCCATTATGGGTTCGAAACTAAAACCGATAAAATACAACTCAATGAAAAGCACATTGGATATTTTCCACAATAAATCGGGCATAGCGAGTGCTGTGTAAAGGCACAGACAGGTATAACACAGACAGGTATAAGGGTTACCATTAAAAACCAAACTAAAGCTATTTTTACATTTTTTGCCTGCTAAGTTTTGAACTTATAACTCACCGTTTTTTTATATATAGAATTTGGTTTATAAATCGGTTATGTTAACAATTCGCTCACATATTAAAAGAAGCAAAAATGTGTGACTTATACGGGAATTTATACTAAATACCAATTCTCATCACGATTTCATTATTAATTATTCGTCGTCTCCCAATTTTCTCCGTTAAATATTATCCGACAGAATGTCACACACAACAGCTTTCCGGGAAATACCTTTTTGTTTCGTACGTTGACGTACATAGTCGCATGCGTTTCGTTGAAATGCTGGTTCACAAGGTCGATGAATCGTAACTTGTTTCTTCCGTTCAAGACTGACGGTCGCTTTCCATAGAGCAACGCGATTTGCCTGAAATAATAACCAGTCAAGTACGGTCGTTTGGAAAGGTCGTGTGGCCAAATGGTTAACGCGACCGATTCATATCCCAGGCCATATATGAAAACGGACTTGTGACGAGCCCAATATTGGATCGAAATTGAGCCGAGTAAAAAAAATACGGTCTTGTGGACGATTGGTTAACGCGACCAAAATCTATACCAATTTCTAGTTAAAAACGTTCCTATTGACCAACCAATCATGGTTTCGAAACTTAGCACGGTAAAAAATTAATAATAGTAAAGTCAAGTACGGTCGTGTGGTCGAATGGTTAACCCAGCCGATATATTTACTATTTATTTCTACAAAAAACGGTATTGGTGATAAGCCCATTATGAGTTTAAAACCTCGCTCGGTAAATAAATAATGAAGTCAAACTTTGCCAACGAAATAGCAGGCGGAGTTATAAAGCAATCAATTAAACGATCGTATTTCACACGGATATAACTCAAAGGGGAAACTGGAAAACAGCGCCTAATAACATAATTGATTAAGTCTAGTGTTTTTGCTCTATTACTACAATAATAAATGTTGGGGAGTATACTGTTATAGGATTGGACTTGACGATTGCTGTCAAGGTTAAAGTTAGTTTTCATCGCCTTAGTTCCCATTCCTTTTTACTTCTTTGTATTATCACTTTTTTATGTTTGTGTGTGCGATATACCACTTATTACAAGTATATACTACATATAATATACGCAACAACACATATTCAAATTTAGCGGTAAAGAATAAGATTCATGTTCTCTGCCTGTAAATGGGAAAATGCAAGATGGGTTTCCGAACGGGCAATCGTCATTTTAACCCGTGTCCACCGTTAGATTATAGGCGCTAAAGTTTCGTGTTTGAGTTCAAACTTTCAAGACCGTAATTTTAGCAAGTGCCTTACTTCCCATCTTCTAATTCTTCATCTCCACTGCTGTTATACTTCTGCACCACGAACCCAAGAAACGAGTTGTCAGGTGAATGGGGAAAGTGGGTGAAGAATTGAGCCGGATCCAACCCTTTTCCTATCAGATATCAAAATTTAAAGCTATGAATCAATCAACGCCACGAAATCAATAAAACATGCTTTTATACTTAGACCCGAAGATACATATATGCTATACTTGATTTTGTAAAATCGTCAATATGTCAGTTTTATAAGTTCAAATGCTTTAAACAGACTAGATATAACAAATAATTTAAACATAGATACAATACAACGCGAACAAGCATAGGATCCCGTGGTCCTTGGACGCTCAATCCAGAAGCTCCACCCAGTTAAAAAAAGACCAAAACACAGAAAGTTATATATATATAATATGGAATCAGTCTTCAATTTTCAGTGCAGGTTATACATCATTCCCACAAACACTCCATACGACTTATACAACCCGTACCTCCCCAAGACGTGCTTTGTATTTCCGGGTTAAAAAGTGGATGATTGAATAGCGGATCTGTCCCGTAGACGTCTAGTACCCGCAATATACATCTGTAGTGGTACAAGGATCCGTGTAATGCTCGTATCTGTGGAATAAAGGGACGCTGATAACCGTTCTATGCGATTTAGATGCGAATTGTGATGTGTAACCTTATAACATCCAGTAAACTATTGGGTTCTACCAAATTAAAGGAACGTGTGAATCATATATATATATACAAACACTGTAGTAGCGCCGGTAACCCGATGGTGGGCGCGAGGTAAATTTGCGATTGCCCGTGTTAACTAATCGGCCATAACCGTGCAGACATGAGGTATTAAATGTATCGGTCGCGACATCGCAGTTACCACATGCACAGTGTATGACAGATTTAAAACGTTAAATGAACGTAGTACTACGTTAGGCGGATTGATGTTGCGTGTTGTTTCTCTCGTCATTTACGCTTTTAACGCCTACTGGTGTTGCACAATAAGATTGATCATCAGAACAAACCTGTTCCAGCCCAACGATGTCGGTGAACACAAGATCAGTCATTCTCGCCGGCCTACAGGTCTCCACATCTTGCCCGTATGGTAACATAACCTCCTTCAGTCGATCCGGGGACCAGGAAAGCACAACTTCGTGCCCCAACGCGTGTAACGCCGACATGAGATCGGACCATTGCACCAACTCGCCCAACGGACCCCCTGCAAGCGCCGCTTCCCCGAAATTCAGCCCAAACTCGCGGGTTAACAACCCCATATGTAGCAGAATCCGAAGTCTAGTTCGACTGGTAACAGCGCCAGTGTTTCCAGGCAAAAAGTTATTGAGGTTACGTTGTTCAATTCGACTTGATAGGTTCTTAGCGGTTGTGATCCACTGGACTTCGTTCCTTTTCACGCGACCCAGGATCCATTCACAAACCTAAACAGAACAATATTTAGTCAGAGTATTATACAAATGTCCGACAGATCAAGTGGTTAAGTGCGTCACCTTTCAACCGAAAGGTTGCAGGTACGAAACTGGTCGCTAGCTAGTCGGTTGTGTCCTTGGGCAATGCACTTAATGGACATTGCATGAAGATTAATGGGTTCCACTAAATTGAGAGAACGTGTAAATCACACACATCACACTGCAATAGCTCCGGTAACCCGACGGTGGGCGCGAGGTGATCTGACGATTGCTCCTGTGTTAACCCCCTTGGTTTCCCATTCACGGGGATAAACATGAACATCATATCCTATCCTAATACTTTGTTATTAAAATAAAACCGTTTGAGCATTAGATACGACCTTTGTGGATCGGTAATCTCAGTATCAGAAGCAAATACCAATCTTAGTACTCCAATAGAAAACGAAAACCCAGTATTTTAAGTTCGCGCCCATTCTTACCTTACCACACTCCCCTAACTTTTGCTGGAGACTTAAAAAGTCAGTGGAGCACACAGCAGGGGCGATACTGGGCTGCACAACTTCGAATGGTGGGACATGTTGATCAAGGAATCCATCAGTTGGGAAAGCACAAACTCTCTCCACAAACACAAGATACATGAATATCGAACACGACGTTTCTGGGATGAGTTTATACAGTTTGATTAGCTTGGTGGGTTAGTACATCGCTTTTCAGTCGAAGGGTTCGAAACTGGTCGTCAGTTGTGGCCTTGGACAAGGCACTTTGCGGGCATTTACTGAACATGGCTTCTACCAAATTGAAGGAACGTGTGAATCATACACAACACACTGCAATAGCTCTGGTAACCCGACGGTGGGCGCGAGGTGAACTGACGCATTTTCCACAAAGTTCGGGCAACATCCGCTTGTCCAAGCACACACCCGATTAGCGAGCGGTTATTAAAACGTCTGTTGCCACAGACAGAATTGCAACGACACTTACGTTTATTTCAATGAATGGGTAAACGCAAGGGGTCATGTAGCCAAATGATCAACGCGACCGATACATATAGTATTTCTAAACCAAAACGTTTTACACACGTGCATCATGGGTTCGAAACTACGCCAAGTTGAACCAAATTAATGCCCTAAAAAAGCACCCACACAGCCCACCTCTTTCATTTTCGTTGATTCCGAAACTGGCAAAGCACTCATGGTTCTTCCAGTTTTCACTGATCCATCTGTACCTCTTGATGCAATATCTTTCCCGTATCGAATGTGTCTCGTTACCGCAGTGTATTACTTCGCCCGTCACCATGTTTCGTACCTATACTCAAATATTACAAGAATTTTATTGTTTTGCTAAATGCTATAATAAATCACCGCCCGTTTACGGTTAATACAAAAACTCTCTGCGTAAATCCCAACGCCCTTAGGGTGCGTTTTTATGATTCATAAAAAAACTTCGCTTTCCTGCGGTTTTAAACGCCTTTAGGGTGATTCAGTGGTTAAAAACCCTCCATATTTCAGTAGTTCTGTATTACAGCTTTTAAAACGTGGTCTCAATTTAATAGCAGAACACCAAACGACTCTTGGCGTATAATATGTCCCGCAAAAAACTCTTATGGTTGGTTTCGAATGCAGAACGTTTCAATGATCACTTGTAATTTAACTAAAACGCCGTCACAAGTTGTATTATACGGGTACGGCCATGTGCCCGAATGGTTAACACGGTGGATACATTTACCGATTCCTTACAAAAAGGGACTTGGAGACAAACCCATCATGGGTTTAAAACAAAGTACGATGTGTGGTGGAACGGCTCAATTCTTTCGTATTTATAGTGTTGAGTTTGAAGCATACGCATGTGCGAGTGGTTATACACGGAAAGCGACTGGTTATACACGGAAAATACCATGCGACATACCGCCTTTCTTTCACTGTTGTGATACTGCTTCAGCACGTTCTTATGGAGGTAGAGTAGAATGGTTGCCCAACAAAACACTGCAACCAACACCGCCTTTCTCATTCCGCACAACCCTTTGTACATTCTTCTACTGCGCATGCGCAAGAGACGACACCATGGATAGGCCATGCGTTTATGGCCGCTTGCATTGCGCCCAGGCCAATGGCAGCATATATACAGAATTATCGTTCTAGGAATGAATAAGATTATTATGTGCTTATAAGTACATTCATAAGTATAACTGTAATAATTATCTTAGAATATAAATGCATGAATTTGTGTTATTCTTTGCAAAAAACTTAAATTAGTTCTTAAACTGTTTATTTTGAGACTTTTTACAAAGTTCTTTGTTCATTAGGCTGTAAAATGAAATAATGCACTTTCTGAAGCGTAATGCACTACGTAATATTAAAGTCTTATGCTCATACTAACCTATAAACTACGTATTCTGCTACTATGATAATAACTAAGTTAAATATAATATGTACAACTAATTTATCGCGTATCAGGATTGCCACCTATACAATCTAATAAGATGTTCAAAAATTCGTTTTTTTGACATCTGACCGGCTTTATGAAACTAATTCGACAACTCCTAAGAACCGCTACCTCGTAAAATGGGCCTCGAGGCTAAAACGCGTTTTTCCTTTCTCAAACGCCCGCACCAGTCATAATAAACGAGTTGAGTGAAACTATTCATATTGCACTTAACGCGTGTTACCCGTACGTCTATTCAATTCGCACTAAATTGAATGTGCTGTCTTTGCGGTTTGCATGGTTTGACCGTAAGATAAGCTGCTTTTCGTTATTTTCGATACGGTAGCTGGTAGTGAATAGGTAAGTTTGCGTTTCGCCTTGTAGGAAGTGTAAGTGGAATTTCAATTTATTTTTTCGACATTTAGAATGAAATGACAGAATTTCTATTTTTAGCGCAATGTCCGCTCTATATCAGACTGCGCGTTGACGGAAGGTCACGCCTGCGGCTTTCTGGATTCCGGAGCGTCAAGCGATATTACTAATTACGAACGGCCGTGTGACCGAACGGTTCGTGATATACAACTAGATAACCAAACGATCGCGGTTTCGAAACCAGGCCACAACCCATTTTAATACAGCTGTTCAAACTAAATCATGAGCACTGTTTAAATTATATATTTCCGGGTTTAAACAAAGTTAAAATTCGTCATGTCTTTTTCGACTTAATTGTTGCATATGAGTCGGTGTTACTGATTTCCATTGGAAGCGTTATCACACGAGTTATTCCTCGTTAGATTACGTACGTCCACTGTATGGCCGAATGGTTAACGCGACCGATACATATACCGAAGTATATACAAAAAACGGTCTTAGAAAAAAATAAAAAAATGTTGATAAAACGGTCGCGTAACCGAATATTTAACTCGATCTCTTCGAATACAAATTTCTAAAAAAATGGCCTTAATGACAAGCCAACCGTGGGTTTAAAACTTATAAATATAGCCCAGCATATATAAAAAAACAAAATTTTGACTGTTCTACATAGATCATAATAATGCACCAGGTGTCCTGTCTGATTAACCTCCCGATATATTCCCGACCGCTTTGTAACTTTAACATGATTTAACCTGACGATTGCCCGTTTGTTACCGTCCCTTGTCTTTATCCTATTCACGGGTATAAACATGAATATCCCCTCTTATATCTTAACACTCAATATTTCCCAGGTTGCGAGATCCTATCCCACCTTTCCTCCACCGAATACGCCCAAGTAATCAAACTGATCCAACACGCCATACTCAGCACCGATCTCGCTATTTATTTCAAGAAACGGGGAGAGTTTTTCAACATTTTGAGAAGCGAGAATGCCGATTGGAAAGGGAACGATTCGCACCGGGAATTATTGAGGTTTGGTTTTGATAAAATTTCGTTTCACTGCAAATTTTTAGTTTAACCAACCTTGGGATAATGTTTATAGTTTTGTACATGTACTATTGGTTCCGGCGATCATGGATATCAGGTTCGATTCCCACCCTGACTAGAAAGCGTTCCTTGGTGTCTCAATATCTTTAATGTCTTCTTGATCAAATAATCTTAAATATTAAACAATAACCAACCAACTTGTACGGCTGTGTGACAGAACGGTAAAAGCGACCGAAACATATAACGATTTTATAAAAAAAAAATATGGTTACGGTGATGGGCCCGTCATGAGTCCGAAACCCTGCCCGATAAAAATGCAATGACTTCGTTATGACGACCGTGGTGACAAGGTTTTCGTGTAATGTACCATGTTAGGCATATTTTCCCCACTATATGAGAACCGTTAAGTGCCTTGCCCAAGGACACAACCAACTACAAAGCGACCAGTTTTAAACTTTTAACCTTTCGGTTGAAAGGCATCGCACTAAACCAACAGACTAACCGGCCAAACAACCGTTTGTAAATTTTAGCCAGATAAATCCTGCAAGGGAAGCTGTAAGTAAAAACCCAGGTAAACGAAGACATCTTTAGATTAACAGAATACTGCATGCCCGCCGTCGGGTTATGCCGTCATTGTATATTTGACGTCTATTCAAATTGGTCATGTGGTTGAATGGTTATCGTGACCAAATTAATACATCAATTTAAACACGGACCTAGTAAGAACAACATCACTGGTTCGAAACCTAACCTTGGTGAAATAATCATCCACGACACTTTAAATCGACTAAATGGGCGTTATTTCAATGCGGAGAGACAACGGAACAGAAAGTAGCGAGGGTGGGAATCGAACCTGAACCCCATGATTGCTGTTTCCGGTACTTAGCTACTCAGCCACAATAGGATACCAAATCGGCGATAACTTTACTGTATAACCTATTCATCACTGTGTCCCATGGTTTGCAGAGTTAATGTTATAAACTTCATTTGTTTAACCACAAGGGGTGTCTAACACGTGACGTATTTAAAAATGGCGCGCAAAATTTAAATTCTTGAAGATAAGGGTAATTCACAGTCCATTTTTGCTCTATTGTTTATTCACAATCCAACAAAAGAATTTCAACAATTACGACAAAATCCTTTTCAGAATTTATTGTATCGGTGTACATACGACCTAACCAGGATTGGGTATTAATGTTTATCTCCGTGAATGGGAAAACTTAAGGAGCGTTAACACACTGGCAATCGTCGGATTATCTTGCATACACAAAGTGTTTTGTGTAAGATTAAGACTTTCTTTTAATTTAGTACATTAAATAAGTACTTAGAGCCAGATTCGAACACGCAACTCTTCGGCTAAAAGACGGCGCACTTACCCACCAAGCTTATCGGTTAAAATGTTACCAAACGTGGGCAGGGAAATAAATTATAAAATAATACAAATGACACGTCAGCACATATAAGTTGGACACCCCTTGTCTAGCTCATTAACTTAATTATTTACGCGATTTAAACCCTTGAACCACCACTGGCAGAACTACTGTTAAGTGAATAATTATTGCTGTGATAATTTTGTACCTGCCTAACTCCAAAGTTAATCGTCCGCCATGGGCTTGGTAGACTTAATGCAGGTGAGGGTCTTGCTTTCACTAACTTTAAGCCTCTGTTGCGAACTAACCTGACCTATGCGGCCGCAGGAGTCTTGTTATAACTGGTTGCGATATCGCCGGCATCACCCGTCCGTGGAAAGTACAGAAAGAGGTAGTTGGTATCCGTGCATTGGTGACCGCAACCACATTAACACACCACCCCCACCCACATCATCATGCTAGTGTGAATGCGGCGCATTTGTGTTTCACCCTGCGTAACGCGGCAGCTGACGCTACACGCATCTGCTGGAGCTATACTTGCGCAAACTCACAGGCAAAGTGAACTGTTTTGTAGCCGAATGGTTAACGCGGCCGATTTATATACCGAATTTTATATTAAACACGGACTTAGATAGGAGCCTACTATGGGTTCGAACCTTATTCCCGTAAAAAAACGCTTACATGTCATTTTTATGTCCATAAGGCGACTATTGCATTGCACCGGCTTTTTCCCCCACAAATCACAATGCTTGCGTTTCCACTTGCGCATTTTTGGCCTCACTCGCATTATGTCACGCCAACCACCAATTTCTGCGCTTTCAACCCTCACTTGGTGACCCCGACATTCTGAAGCTAACTGTTTTCTTGGGCACACAGGGGAATGGTAATGACCGGGACTGATGTATCGGCGATCACAAAGCCGTGGCACCTTGAATTCCAGGTACCCAGGGTTCGGTTTGAATGAGCCCTGCTCTTAAACTGCTGTTTTGTGCTTTCGGTTACCCTTACTACCCTCCATTAATTAACGAGTAATTGATGCGTCGAGTTTTTGATCAATAACGCGTAGGAATTGCACAGAGAATCATGTAATTCAGCAAAGCGAGACACACTGCACCAAATGCTTCCCACACACACTACCCATTGCATGTCATTTCACTGCATGTTGCTTGATCATATCTGTGTGTTGTTATAATAACTATGCTTATAATAGCTAACTAAGCATCCCATCCATAGCCTGATTATGGTGGCTAATTTAATCAATTTGAAAAATCGTATTTAAGATCACAAATTTAATTATAAAGTAATTTTTGTTGTAAATATTTTTGTACCGCTGCTGACGCTTATGCAATGTGCGTGCGAAGAAGCATGAAGTTACTAACTGCGGTAGGCATTGAACCCAGCACCCTCATTTCCTTGAACGATCGTGTAACCGAACGGTTAGCGCGATCGATTCATATACAGAAATCAGTTTAAAAGCTGACCAAGTGACGATCCCATAACCTTATGCTGCACACACACATGCGCGCGAGCCGACACATACTCTAGTACGGTCGTGTGGCCGAATGGTTGGCCGAAAAAAACGAATTATATAGCAAAAAAACTTTCTTAATAACGAGCCAATGGGTTCGAAAATTAGCCTAATTGGCGCTCACTATAATGAAGCAAACATCTATGCTGGCTGGCGCGCATGTGTGTGTGCAGCATTAAGAACTCGTAATGGGACCGTCACTTGGTCGGTTTTTAATCTGGATTTTGCATATAATTTTGTATATGTGAACCTGCCCAATCCTTGTGTGTGGAGCTGCCCAATGCCCGTCTACAAACGTCCACCACCAAGCTTAACTGGGCAAAATAAGCTAATATATTCATATACCAAGCACATTATACAAGCAAACTAGCAGGATTTGCCCGGGTCCTGAAGCTCAGTTTCGCCGCAGATCGCACAACTCGTGGCCGAGGAGTTTTTCGAGCAGGGCGACATTGAGAAAACGAAGTTACACCAGGAGCCGCCGGATATGATGAATAGAAAGCTCAAGCATAAATTGCCCAAGATGCAAATCGGTTTCATTGACAGTATTTGCTTGCCACTGTACGAGGTTAGTTACACGTTACACGTTATTTAAACGATACGTTACTCGTTAAACGATACGTTACACATTACACGTTGCACGTTAAGCTTAACGTTACACGTTAAACTATTTTTTACACGTCATATGATACGTAACACGTTATACATTACTTTACACGTCATATCGTCACCCTCATAACAAAACTGCCAAAGTCATTTTTTCCAGTTTTGAGATAATCACAAAAAACTTTGCCAGTTTTTTATCAATGACGATTCGGCCACGATTTATAGTGTGCAGAGTTGACAATAGAAGCAAAATGCAAAACAATGCTTTTTACTCGTTTGTATTATGACGTCATAGCTACATAGGACTTAGGCATAAATACGGGTGACTTAGGCAAAATAACACGAAGTAAGAAAAATAAGTTTTATTGTTAATTGGTTTTGTAACTTGTTAAGCTGGATTAGAATGAGGCAGACTATCAAAATAATGATGTGTACACAAGGGAAATACCATTTTCATTGATTGTAAATCGGTAAATTTGCGATATGTTAGAGGTTTAGGACCAGCGAACACTTGGATCCACTCGAATGGCTCCTGTGTGATCCTGATTCTTTGTGGCAGCACCTCCCAATCTGCTGAAAATTTTAACTTAAACCGTACAGTCCCGTTGGAATTGTATTCTAATGCCCTTAGATCATGTACTGTTGGATCTCCACATTTTTTCCCGGGTCTAATACTTTTCATGTAACATCCAGTAAGCTTCTTAAAATCATTGTGGAAAATTTGCTTGACGTTGTAAGGTGTTGGCCGAATTCTTGCACTTTGCATTATAACAAAATAATCTCTGGGAGTATAAATATCACCTGCTATATTCCTCTCAATAGTGGAATGCATACTGTCTACCTCCATCTGGGTATGTCCCGCAACTAGGTATTTTTGTGTAATTTTGACATTACACTTTCTTGCCAACTCTAAATATGCATTGGAAACTGTTAAATTGCGGTTTTGATATCCGCAACCGTCACTCCAAATAATAACTTCTTTTACCCCTGGCCTTTGCTGAATAATGCGCTCGAAAGTGTGTATACTGCAAAAAAGCAAACACCTCACTGCTAAGATCCCCTTCATGCTCTTCCCATAAATAACAGAAGCCTTCTTTTGTTTGTAAATCATATAAAGTAAAGTTATGAACCTGTAACTTTGTTTTGTAATAAGCTGCGCTAGCCTTGGTTCTAGGACATAAAAGGACAGCCTGCATGTCCATAGTCCACACCATTTTTTCTTCATTGGCAGCTTTCTTGTCCTCCTCTTTTTCTTTCCGGGCCTCATCTTTTGCCAAAACGTGTGCTAGATATATCTCATTATCTAAGTTGCCAAGTTTCGCACTTACACATACATCACATTGATCCTTTCTTGGAATAAATACTGAATAATTCTGCTGATGAAATATTTCATTGAACTTTGTGCCACCAACTGCTCTATTGCCTACTGTCTCTGCAGCTATCTGGTCACTCAATATGAAGTTTTGCAATTGTGGTGCCTGGATACAAAAATTTCTTGTTCTTGTATGTTGAAGAACTCCGGCAGTAGTGTGATGGTAGTGAAGGTAAGCCAGCCAACCACTGCTTAAGAAAGTCCAAGTCCTCCTTCTCCACATACGCCGTTTTGCCTGGGTAAAATAAATAATGGTAAGTGGTAATATAACATGGTGTTTTAGGGGGTAGCCTACTGTAGTATAAAAACAAATAAGTTTTATTTTGCAGAATAACCCAATACCATTATTTAATCACATGTTTAAGTTTGACAAATACTTGCCTTTGCGTGGTCGATAACACTTTTCTTGTGTGTACGTAGTGTCCTTGACTGTCGTCAACCAGAATTTGACAGTTCTTTGGGCAAGACCAAGAGTAGAAGCAAAAAATGGCAGGCAAACCTGCACAGATGTTCCATCCTCTAACTTCATCCTATAGACATAGGACGACTTTCTCCTTGAAATAGTGTCCAGAACTTTTATCTGTTTAATATTGACCTGGTAAAACATAAGTTCAGTTAGTCTATTTACAAAAGCAGTGCATCAGATAGGCATAATTATTATTTGTTTCAATTGTATTTATTTAATTTACTTTGGAAACCAAGGCTCGAACATATGCACGGCGTTCATCCCAGGATCCCATTTCAAAAAAGTTGTTGAAGATCCAGTTTCGCTGGTCTTCATTTATTGTTTGGCACTCTCTTAGTTGGGATTTTTTACAGAAATTGGATGTACATAGTGGCCCCATTTCTCTGGGTGGTTTTTCTACCCCTTTTCTGTTTTTATATGCTTTTCCCATCAGACGCCCTTTTATGCAGGTGTTATGGTTCCATGTGTCAGGTGCTGGACGCTTATTTCTCTTTAGCTTTACAGTTGCATCCTGAAAAGACATGAGTAAACACTTCACAAAGTTATTCTACACCTATATATCAACAGCGACAGAATAGAATATTAAATCATTCCGAACCATTGAAACATTCTTTGAACAAATAAATAAAAAAAACCCGTAAACCCGAGAAATATATACTCACATTATCCATGCCATTAGTACCAGTACCACCATCACCATCATTATTAATGCCATGAAATTCTGAGTGGTCAGGCTCAGCCAGTTCAGGGGGAATGGATTCAACCTGAAGTTCATCATCATTACTATCTGTAAATGTTAAGGATAAGTTAATATGACTACCAGCATTAGGTTTTAATAATCCCAGAATATTGAATCTGACTATATCAAATTGGCCTATGTAAATAATAACCTATGGGTCTACAGTAATAGAGTAGCAGCAGTAGCTAGCAAGTAGGCCTAATGTTTCACAAAGTATTTCTGAACTTACAACATGCAGGCCTAGTCATACCGGCCCTTACTGTAAACAGCATGCCATATACATACCGTATAGTCTAGTCCAACTATGGTATTCTATTTGTAAATGATCTAAGCCTACTTTAATACTAAATGGGTAATTATTGCAATCTACAAAGGGTCCAAAATCACTTACCACTCGAATCTGATGTATCAAGTAACAAAAGAACTTGATCCACAGTCACAAGTTGATTTCTCCTTTTCGCCATTTTAAAAATCTCTCTGAGGCAGCTAATCAGACTACAACGCAGAAACTGCGCTTGCTTTATTTGTATTTTTACAACGATTCACGACAATTTGTTTTGATTTCTATTACTTCCTTAACTAAAATAAAACTAATGGTTCTCTGTTTTCTGGGACGTTTTTTCTAAATATAATTAAGTTAAATTGCCTATGTCACACTGCTGACATAGGCATATATGCAAAAAGTGTGTTTTAATATGCTTAAAATCCTTCCAATGACTTGGGCAGTTTAACACGTGTGCGAGTTGACACAAGGAGCGATTTAGGCAGAAAAGCTCAAAAAATTTAAAAAATGACTTAGGCACTTTTGTTATGAGGCTGACGATATGATACGTAACACGTTATACATTACTTTACACGTCATATGATACGTAACACTTTATACATTACTTTACACGTCATATGATACGTAACACGTTATACATTACTTTACACGTCATATGATACGTAACACTTTATACATTACTTTACACGTCATATGATACGTAACACTTTATACATTACTTTACACGTCATATGATACGTAACACGCTATACATTACTTTACACGTCATATGATACGTTACATGTTATACAATACATTATATTTTAATCTATACGTTATACGTTAAAGGATACGTTACACGGTATGTTGGTTTGCTTCTCAGAAACCATTAATTATTATCTTTAAACGAGACTCTCGATTTTTGGGTTAAAATATGTGCGTATATTTGTTATCCAAGTACCTCCCTAAAGGGGGAACGATTTTATTACAATAACCGTGGAAATCTGCATCTGCATAAAAACTGACCCTTCGATTTAATTTAACAATAACCGTGCGAAATGTGATGTGAATAACCGTGAAAAATACCACGTGAATAACCGTGAAAAAATGACTATGAATAACCGACAAAAATGCCATTTATTTAACAATCACCGTGAGAAATACGATCTAAATAACCGTGAAAATGTCCATGAATAACCGTAAAAAATATCATGCGAATAACCGTGAAAAATGTCCATTGTCAGGCGCTGTCTGACGTCGAACCAGGTCTTCAACCTCTTCTCAACGGTTGCCTTGCCAACCGACGTCATTGGGAGGAGGAATCACTGAAGAGCGAGAACGGAGGAACCGCGTTGTGAGAACATCACTGGCAACACTGGGAAAGCAGTAATGCACTGGCAACACTGGGCAAACAGTGATGCTCTGGCAACACTGGGCAAACAGTGATGCCCGACCGAAAACGCGTCCTCGCCATCTGACGTTGCTACATATGTTCCCACCTCAGTTATTCTCACCTCATTCCATTTAATCAGCGACAACCGCACAACGCTCACTCTTACACCTCTCATAGATATTGCGCTGGTAAGGTGTACACGAATCGATATTCTCAAAAAAATCCGATTTTCTTCAGGTTCTAATTTTAACGTTTTATTTATCATTTTTCGGTCTAATCGCCGAGCCCAGTCATATCGATTATCGCACCCTAATTTATATTGATTCAAGAAATTGTGGACGATATTGCTACAACTTATTGTCAAATAAACCGATTAGTAGAGTAAAGCGACTGAATGATTAAGGTTAGACCGGTAGTGCTTAGCCTTTCGAAGTATGAAAGCCAAAGGAGAAATTCAACCAAGCATTCTCCCTATCTTTCCAATGCAAACTGATCCCACAAAAAAAGTCTTTCGGATCATGTTACAGGAAGTCTTAGATTTTGTCACAATTTGAAATTGAAGCTTGGATCTGCAGCGTAAGGTCAAAAACTTCTAATTTTTTGCTTTTCAAGCTGGTACCCTGATATACACCGGGTACTTTTGTTCCAGGAAAACAGCTAGAAAATGTGCAATCAACACTCTATTAGTTATACACTGGAAACCTAAAATTTGGCGTACGGTCGTGTGGCCATGGTTAACGCCAGAAAAACAATTACCGAACTATATACAGAAGTCAGTCTAAGCAACGACTCCATCATGGGTTCGAAACTGTGCCCGGATAAAAATCCAGTTTTCCATCAGCCACATGAGTTATATAAGTTGGGAGAAACAAGTAAATTAAATAAAGACGGTGGTGTACGGTCGTGTGGCCGAATGGTTAACGCGACCGATACATATACCGAATCCTAAAAAAACGGTACTGGTGACGAACCTATCATGGTTTCGAAACTTGGCTCGGTAAAAAATAATGAAGACGGTGGCTAAGTTGAAACCAGTCGCTAGTAAGGCGGATGGTGTTAGTATTTAGTATGGGAACTTACCGGACAGGTCAGGGAGCTAAGTGCCTTGCTTGAAGACAGTCGATCAGCTAGCGCCAGTTTTTTTTTGTCTGAACGGCGAAGCACGAACCGATCAAGCTAATCGAACTTGTAACTAATCCACAGCTTTCGCGCCTATACTGTCACAGAAAGTTTCAAGGTTGGATAAATACAACATGTTCGTGTGGCCGAATGGTTAGCGCGACCGATAAAAATACCAAATGTATACAACAATCGGTATTTGAGCAGTAACAAGCTCATAACGGGTTCGAACCTAAGCCCGATAAAAAAACACGAGGAAACAATCAATACGTTTCGACCGGTTAGTCTGGCGGTTTAGTGCGAAACCTTTCAACCAAAAGGTTGCAGGTTCTGAACTGGTCGCTAGCTAGTCGGCTGTGTCCTTGGGCAAGGCACTTAACGAACATTGTCTAAACTAAGTGTATTAATGGGTGTTACTAAATTAAAGGAATGTATCTATCATACACAGCACACTGAAATAGTTCCGGTAACACGACGGTGGGCGCGAGGTGATATGACGATTGCCCGTGTGTTCACCCCCTTGGTTTTCCCATTGACGGGATAAACATGAATATTCTAAGACAAAAAAATGCAAAGAAAGAACTAAAGAGTGTAAATTACGGCTTAGATGTTTCGAATCATAAAACACTTTTATTTGAATTGGATGCCATATGTAACTGTAAGTACGAAACTCATGGGTCGCCAAGTAATCAATCGTATTGTTTACGAACTTTATAATTAAGTTTATGTCGAAATAAACTTATTGATGCCTTGCGTTTCGACTATCAGTGCAAAAATAAAGGGTAAAACCCCACACTAAAATAAAGATTAGGGATAGAGTTAGTTCTGGGGTTAAGATAAAAGTACTTAGGACAGTGTATAAATTAGTTCCCATAAGTTTAGTAAGATTTTTCCCATCTTATAGTTTTACCGGGTTCGATACTTTTTTAACACAATTTAAAATTTGTCGTTTCCAATCTTGGTATTGATATAAAAGATCAAGTAAATAAAAAGGAAATCAATTTAAATTTTGTACCCATATTCATGCTTTTGGAACTAAGCAGCGAAACAAAGTATTGCAACGCAAGACAAATGATAGGGCCTACTCTCGTGCTTTCCCGCTCGTATTATTAATGATCGTCGTGTTATTACCAACTGTGCTCACTTTATACAACACTGGCGGTCGGTAACGTGAGTAATGTGGGCATGACCCAACTACAATACATTGCACTGGTCCATATATTTATCACGACAAAATAAAACCGGCGTGTGTACATCTATTTTACCTTTATCCAATAAAAATTACTTCAGTTGACGGTTAATTACTTCCTTAATTTAAAACGCAACAAAAAATCACGTCGATAATACATCACATACTTCATAAACAATATGTCCTCAGTCAGTAGATAGTGCCATGGAGGTATTTATACCCCGTGGTTATGAGACACAATTTCGCTTTACGAAGGCTTTACAGAAGAGTCAACCAAGCAGAGTTATGAAGACGGTTATACTGCTGCTACTGCTGATAGGCCTAAGTACCGCTTCTGTTAGAATTGACTGCAATAAGTACTGTATAAGAAAAAGCCGAAATGTCTACACGGTTCCAAACAAAGCATGCCAAATGAACTGTAATTATTACATTATATCAGCCTATAAATAGATTAACTAAACTTTATTTTACAGATTTCTGCAGAGTCTGTCGATTCCAGCTTAACTGTTCGTATGGAACAATAATGACGACTTCACCTAATTAATGAAGTTGACGAAGTATGTAATGTATAGCTACTACAGGACGCAGTGCATACAAAATACAAACTTATTAAAAGGAAATTCGCGTCATTAATTCTGGTTTGATAATTTCCCGAGATTAATTAGGTTTTAAATGTACGTCATAGCGTGTTATAATAAAACCCAGACTTCGCAATTGGATATTTACCAATCATAATTATTTGGTAGGGAGTGTGTGGATTTAATAAACGCACAATAGTGTTTACCTAATCCAAACCCCTTTTTCCTACCCAAGGGCTGTATAGTAAATCAGATTTACAAATGCCATTAGCAGAATTCCCCTAGGGCTAACAATAATAGGGTATGTATGTTTCACGTAATGCAATATTTCTTTCGGTGGTAGGTACGGTTATTGTAATAAAATAGATTCCCCATTAGGGTTGTATATGGGTAACCTGATAACAAAGATACGCAAATATCTTACACACACATGAGGTACAGTAAAACAATTGCTGTAGGTGTAGTTACAAGGCGAGTTACAATCCAGGTTATTTTCCGAATATCGTTTGGAGAAAACAAATTATTGTTTATACAAATTAAACTAGCATATCGTTTATCGTTTAACGTATCGTATAACGCGTCGTTTAACGTGTAACGTATCAAATGACATGTAACGTATAGTTCAACATGTAACGTATCATATAACGTGTAACGTATCATATAACGTGTAACGTATAGTTTAACGTGTAACGTACCTTGACACCAATAGATAAAATCCCTTTCCCACAACTAGCATGTTGATTGGCTCATGGAGGTATTTATATCCCGTGTTTGAGATATGAGACACAATTTTGCTTTACCAAGGCTAGAGTCAACCAAGCAGAGTTATGAAGACGGTTTTAATTCTGCTACTGCTGATAGGACTTAGCACCGCTTCTGCCAGCATTGACTGCAAAACGTACTGTATGAGAAAAATCCGAAATGCCTACACGGTTCCAAACAAGATATGCCAAATGAACTGTAATTATTAAACTATATCAGCCTATAAATAGATTAACTAAACCTTATTTTACAGATTTATGCAGAGTCTGTCGATTCCGGCTTAACTGTCCGCATGGAACGATAATAGCGACTTCTTCTTATTAATGGATTATAGAACGCAGTGCATACAAAATACAAACTTATGAAAAGGAAATTTGTGTCATTAATTCTGGTTTGATAATTTCCTGAGATTAATTAGGTTTTAGATGTATGGTAGCGTGTTATAATAAAACCCAGACTTCGCAATTGGATATTTACCAATCACTCATTACGTTGGTAGGGCGTGTGTGGATTTCTTAAACGCACAATTGTGTTTACCTCATCTAAACACATATTTGTACCCAAGAGCAGGAGTGCATCAGATTTATAAATGCCATTAGCAAAATTCCCCTATAGGGCTAACGATAAAAATCGAAATAGGGTCTGTATGTAATGCAATATCCATTCGGTGACAACTGGCTTGAAAAACTAGCTTTTTCAAGGAAAATATTTTCGTCCGGCCCGTTAGTCTAACGGTTAAGTGCGTCGCCTTTCAATCAAAAGGTTGCAGGTGCGAAACTGGTCGCTAGCTAGACGGTTGTGTCCTTGGGCAAGGCACTTTGCGGACATTGCCTGAACCCAGCGGAATAATGGCTTCTACCAAATTGAAGGAACGTTTCTATCATATACAACACACTGCAATAGCTCCGGTAACCCGACAATGGGCGCGAGGTGATCTGACGATTGCCCGTGTGTTAACCCCTTTGATTTTCCCATTCACGGGGATAAAGATGAATATCCTATCCTAAACATCCTATTTGTTGGTACCATCCGCGTATTACCTTTAATTTAATTCACTTGCGAATGCTATTTTGATGGGAAAATGTACGTTGATTGTTGCTGGTTATTCCTATAAAGACTGCACCAAAAGTGTACCCGTCAGTGTACATTCCTAAACAAATCAGATAATAAAAATGATATAAAACGGTTAATGAATAAAAGCCTTTTTACTCAGGCTGTGTTTCGAACCCACAATGTCTTCGTTATTCTAAGTCAGTTTTTGTATACAATTTGATATGCTTATCGGTCGTGTGGACGAATGGATTTTAATAAATCCACCAAAAGAACTACACAACGCCAAAAGAAACAATATTCTTCTAATTACCTGTGTTAAACCGACTGTAATTCACCATCATCCCTACTTTTTTTTTACTGGCACAAGCTTCGAGCCCAAGATGTGTACGTCACTTGTGCCATTTTTATGTATATGAGTCGGTATATGTATCCCACCATTCCTACCAGCTATCAGGTGATGGCAATGGGGCGCAGTCTGCTTGTCAATTACTGAGTGGCAAAAATCGGTCCTACAGTTGTGTGGTCGAATGGTTAACGCGACCGATAAATATACCCACTCTATACAAAAACGGTTCTAGTCACAAGCGTATCTTGGGTTCGAAGCTTAGCTAGGTTAAAAAAATAGATAAAAAGATCGGTCTTACAGTCTGCGTAATTATAACCCGAAAAACAACGTTAAAAGACGGCGCCAAATACGCAGTATTACCTACGATCATGTGGCCGAATGGGCAACGCAACCGCTATATATATATCCACTTCTACTCAAACACGGTCCTAGTGACGAGCCCATCATGGGTTCAATAATTGCCTTGGCATAAAAAACGCAAAATTCTAATAGTTGCTTAAATTAATCCGCTCATTTGCCCATTATCCCTATTTGCTATATAAGGAAGTCGGATTGTATTTGCTATTAGGTAGTCGGAATAGGCCACATTCTGCATAATTATCCTCATAAACAATCCCATGCAACTTTATAACGATTCAACTGGTCATTTAATACCAACAACACGAATCAAAGTGAATTAGTTTCTGTACTAGACCTGCATTTAATTGTCATTAGTTCTAATTTCCACCTTTCAGAACCATTTACATAGTTTCTTCCTACGAAGGTTACTAGCGTCAAAGGGCGTTTATCCAATTTGTGTTAATGAGCTACAACAGGCGAGAATAGACCGCGCAGCCTAATTAATGTCGGAAAACTGCCAACTAAAATTGATTACACGAATTTCCTTTTATTTTACTTGCGATATGTCCGATACTCGATACAGTTTGCAAAGAATATATAATACGCACTTCGGTTAAAGCATTATTTGGGCTGAAGTCTCTTCGGAAGTGGACAGGTTCATAATATGTTTTCCGTGCTTGCACTTTAGAAGACGACGACAGATAATGCAGAATACTGTGAAGAAAACAATAATTTTAGAAGAAATTCACCCCACGATAAATAATTTACTTACAATCTTTATTACACTTCTTGTTCGACATCACGTGTTTGTTATTTCCATGGTGACAGTAAAGCTTGCACATATTAGCAGCGGTGCTAAGTCCGACCAGCAGTAGCAGCAGTAAAACCGTCTTCATAACTCTTGGTTGATTCTAGCCTTGGTAAAGCGAAATTGGGTCTAATCTCTTAAACAAGGGATATAAATACCTCCATGATACAATTAATATGGCGCTTATGGGAAAGGGATTTGTCTTACATGATTAAATACTTATTGTTTGCAAAGCCTTTTGCAGAAATGATATATTGATAATGTTGCGATTTTGTATTGCACATATGGGAATTCGGAAATAATTAAACTGTCAACTGAAGCAACTTGCATTGGATGAAGGTAAAATGGATGTACACACGCCGGTTTTATTTTGTCGAGATAAATATATGGACCAGTGCAATGTATTGTAGTTGGGTCATGCCTACATTACTCACGCAACCGACCGCCAGTGTTGTATAAAGTGAGCACAGTTGGTAATAACACGAAGATCATTAATAATACGAACGGGAAAGCACGAGGTCATCATCTGTCTTGCGTTAAACTTGTGTGAACTAAAACGGTTATAACCAACTAAGCACACTTTATACAACACTGGCCCTGACCCAAACACTAATCTTAACCGCGGTCCCTGTAATTCATATATGTAAGAAAGCAAGGCCAGAGTGCGGTAGGTAGGATAGGATATATCGTTATTCTTAACCCATTAAATCTATGTTATTTTGTTTTAGCCACATAAATAGAAAATCGGGCAAAACTGAAATGATTAAATAGGAAATAAAATGAAAGAAGAGAAATTGGTTAATAGAACTTGAACTAGGAGAACTGAATTCAAACTCCCCCCCCCCCCCCAAGACAAAGCAACTCAAGACCGAATAAACTAACGATAACACCCTAGCCTTCCTTATAATGAATAGCTTTCTTCTTTCCCACTATGAAAGGAGTATTTAATCATCCATGTGTTTATCTGGCATAAAAACCAAGGCCAGTCTTGTTTTAGAACCGACTAGCTAGCGACCAGTTTCGGACCTTCAACCTTTCGGTCTGACTGGTCACTAGTTTCCACCACAGAATTTAAAACCCGCTTAAATAAATAGAAATGTAAGGCACAATTAATAATTAATTTAATTATATAGGTTTGAAAACAAAACAGACTCTTAATATTATTACAATGGCGCAGTATTGTAATGGGTTTCCGAAAAATGTTGAAATCAAAACAAGAAACGTAAATTCTTTCCGGTGTCTGTTTCGTTCTCTGAAGAGTGTGGGTTTGCCAGGAAACTTTTGTTTATTCTCCATCTATTGCTGACATATGCGTTTCGGAAGAAAGAAAAATCAGTTATAAAAGATGAAGTTTTGATGAAGGATACCACCTCGTAGATATCAGCAAACATCATGGACACCAAGGTTGCAATTTTCCTCTGTCTTGTCGTACTTCAGTTGGTGAACACCAACGAAGCTATTCGCAAACGTTTGATTGTTCGTGTTACCGTCAATCCTCACCGTCGTCGTCATTCTACTGGTTTTGGTCCCAAGAATGTAAAATGGGATAAACTGTAAGTACGATTACAATACGTGTTATTTATTTTAATCCCAATTAACGGTTGAACTTTCTATTTCGCAGTTCTGCAACTCATGTTATCGGGAATTACGTGTAAAACACTTCTTGTACATGTGAATAAGGTTTATGGACATTGTGTTTAGTAAATGTGGAATAAAATTATAAGTAGTTAGGTCATTTGTAAACAGTCTTTAAACAGGCGCTCGTCGGGTTAAAGATGGCGTATACCAAATAAGTAGAGCTCTATGCGCGAGCGGGTGTGGCGAGTCGTACCCTTCTTTAGTCATGGTGTTTAAATAAGTATTCTGCTGAGTCACAATGAGGCAAGAGTCATTTCTATGCGCGGTTGCTAAAAGCATGGCCTAAGCTTCGCGCCAGTGTTTCTCTTGAAGCTGTGCAGTTTTGTAAGTTTAGTGAAATGTAAATGTGCATTTTCTCTGTTTTGTTGGGAAAATATACAGAGTGGAATGGGCTCAAATTTTTAGGTAAAAGTTTGGAGGGTTTTGAGGTTAGGTTGCAGATCCAAGCTTTAATTTTAAATTGTGAAAAAATCTAAGATGTCCTATGTCAGAATTTTGAGTGACAGCGCATTTTGCATTGGAGATATAGGGAGAACAATTGATCAAACGCCTCCTAAATTGGGTCTTTA
>CH003274.1:62738-74426 GCA_000149265.1 Ciona savignyi
AAACGGGTGAATGATGCACAAAACAACACAATAGCTCCGGCAACCCGACGGTGGGTGTTTGACGCCGCTTGCGTTTCCACATTCATAAACATGAACATCCTATCCTACGCTAAGATAAACATGAACAACCTATCCTACGCTAAGATTATTTGGCCGAAGCCAAATCATTTATCATATTTCAAAAACCCCTTATCACCGTTCAAATCGTACCTGATCAACAACGGGGCCATTGCATTACTATTTATATTCAAAACACCACACAAGCAACACAATATCAGTGTATTTCTCGTTCTAGTTATTGCACAAAACGGATTCTTTGTACCTTACAGGTCATACACTCCGAAGATAAAGAAAACACAAAAGGCACCAGAATTAATCGCTGCTAAAATCTAACGCGACAAAATGGACTAAATTATGAAATAAAACACCAATAAACATGCACAGCGTTGTGAAAAAAATGCTGTGCTTATCAAGCAAAACGATAAGATATAGCTAGCTTGTTAATAAGTTTGTAAAAAGCAGGGTAGAAAACCAAGTTCCCACAACTAATTCTGTGTTTATTCAGTCTTTATTATTTAGTCAGTCACAAAGGTTTAATGGATATTAGCAAGCAGCTATTATCTAGGAACAAAAGGAAAAAGGTCTGGATGTGAAACGAACCCGCAACCCTCCGGTAATACTGCACGGCGGTGAAAATCTAGTTTAACCAGTCGATTTCTTTGTAGTAGCTGCTAAGGTTTTTAAACCGACCAAACCAGCGGCAAGACTACGGTGTAGTTCGGCTAATTGATCGTTATCCGGCTGTGGCGACTTCTTGACGACCATTTCCTTCATTACCAAGCTGTGATAAGCACACAGTGTCTCGTGGACACCCTGGGATGGAAATAAATCATTTGAAACGCGATTCCGCAAAAACAGTTATGGTAATTACTTAAGATAGTGTATAACCAATTAAGACCTCTATGTGTGGCAGGATGTGACGAGTAGTACCCTCCATGAGCCAATGTTTTTAAACAGTGTTTTGCTAAGTAACAATGGTGGTGATTACCCAATTTTTGTTTGGTTGAAAGCAGCAGGTGCTAGATTGAGTGCCCATTGTGAAAAAATCTAAGAATTCCTGTGTCAGGATTTTGAGTGATAGCAGTTTTTGTGAGGTCAGTTTGCATTGGAGAGATGGGGAGAATAACTGGTTGAGCGCTTCGTTAATGGAAGGGAATTTGAAAATTAAATTGGAATAAAGGGGCCTAAGTGACGTGGCCATTTAACCTTGCGTTATACAACATAAACATGTGCACATTCGTGAACAAAAATCAGTTTAGAGCATAACCTAGGGAAACAAGATTCTAAACAAAAACCAACCTTTTCAACTAAGGGTTGAATCTTAGCGATTACGTCGGACACACATTTGCCTGGCGTGTGGAGCATACAACCAGTCACCGACTGTAAAACATGACAATAATAGAGCATTAAACAAGGCCTAAATTGCTTATATCTAATTGATTAAAGGGTTCTACCAAGTGTATTGGACACTTAACACACATATACTGAACCCAGTGGATTAATGGCTTCTACTAAAAATGAAAGAACGTTTTTAAAAAGCATACACAAAATACTACAATAGCTCCGGCAACCCGACGATGGGCGCGAGGTGATCTGACGATTACCCGTGTGGTAACCCCCTTGGTTTTCCCATCCACGGGGATAAACATGAGTATCCACCAATGTTAATTCACCTGGAATATAATGGTCACTGCGAGATGTAGAGCTGTTGCACCGTTTGTTTCATCTTCAAGCTGTTTCACGAGTGACATCTTGTGTCCATGTAGAACTTGTCTGTGTATAATTGAACTGAGGTTATTAATGGTTCTGACACTGTAACGGCCATCCTGGTGGGGTAGATGGTGTTTAACCGAAGATGTAAATAAAACTTAGTTTAGTTTTGTTTCCACCATGAAAACACGAAGCAGGACTTTTGATTAAAACTTACTCCGTTATGAGTTATATTCATTTAGCTTAATAAAAGATAGAATTTATTATCTTGTGAATGAGAAAATATGGGAGAATTATCACACGGGCAATCGTCAGATCACCTCGCGTCCACCGTCGGGTTACCGGAGCTATTGTAGTATTTTGTGTATGATTTAAACGTTCTTTCATTTTTAGTAGAACCCATTAATTCACTGGGTTAAGTATATGTGTGTTAAGTGTCCAATACACCAACAAGCTGGTGACCAGTTATGATTCTATTGCTAACCAACGCAATCACGTGCAACTAATCAAATTATTATATAATTATCCCTGATTATGATTAATTATAAACGTGTGACACTAATATGCCCTTTGAAAATAACAAAAAAGCACTAATCTTTTTTTGGAGGAAAGTGAAAAACATTTTTTTTAATGAACCAAAAAAACAATTTTTTTTAGATAAAACAAAAAAAACTCTTGATGAATGAGACAAACAAAAATCTGTTTTTGATAAAAATTTTTAACTTCCATCAACATTAGCCATTCAACAACTTGTAAAATGTTACTCTAGTTCCAGAATAGCACCTACCCACACAAGTACAGAATTTAAGTGAATGTTCAACAAAATAACGGTGAAAAATATTAACAGAATGTGATACATGGTTAAACACACAGACGTTATGAAACACAAAATTACACCACCCAGAAAACCAAGCCCTCGCTGTACAGAATATGACTACAACATTAAGTCGTCACCTGTCTTTTTTCTTGTCGGCGGCTCGCAGAAACACGTCACACGCTCTCGGACCCACCGCCACCTGCAATGCTTCGGTGAATTCGTCCAAATCCTTTCCAGTGGCAGCTGAATTGAGACGCGTGAGAGGAGTCTTCACGTCATCCGGGAACATGGACAACATCTTGATACGAACCTACAATGGTGGGTTGTGTTTATCGGGGTGATGTGGAACAAAATGCATGTTTTGAAACATCAAGCAAGGATGGCTATCTGAATTAGAATTAAAGAAATCGTATGGTTTACGCCACAATGGTTTAGAAATCATATGGTTTCTCCGAATAAGAAATGAATATATGAATCATATGGATTACTCAACTGTTGCATTACAGCTTTAATCATCATTGGCGTGGAATGAAATTACTGTAGCTTACACCATGTCCGGCCAGGCTTATAAAAAAATTAAGTAAAAAAAATAACAAACGCAATTGCCAGCTATAGGATGTTCATACTCACATTTTGCGTCACTTCTGTAGACACATCAGCTCCAGATATTGATTCACCAGCCACCAATGTAAACAATGCATTGGTGATGTCCATACATATGGTCTTGAGCAAGTGCTTTTGTAACACTGATGCAATATCATCTGTGTGGAGAGTTATGGGGGTAAGTACATGGGAAACATTGAGACATGGCTACAGATGTTGTTTTGCTAGTGACTGGATTATGGTGCATTGAGTATGATCGTGTGGCTGAATGGTTAGCGCATCCATTACATATACCGACTCTTATACAAAAACGGCCCAAGTGCCGAGCCTACCATGGGTTCGAAACTTGGCTTGGTAAAAAAAATAATAATGGTGCATGGAAGGATAGAATAGGATATCAGTTCTATTTTGTTGGTTTTCGGAGAGCGAGGTAATGATTAAGAGGGACAGACGGGGGCATTCGTACTGTGCCGTTAGAGGTGAAATTCTTCGATCGGCGCAAGACGAACGACTGCGAAAGCATTTGACAAGAATGTTTTCTTTAATCAAGAGCGAAAGTTAGAGGTTCATGGTTGTATTTTCATATCAGCCTTTAGTCATATCAGTCGAAACGCTGCAGGTTCGAAACTGGTCGCTAGCTTGTCAGTTGTGTCCTTGGACGAGGCACTTAAGGGATATTGCCTGAACCCAGCAGATTAATGGGTTCTCGTAATTTTCGTAATTTTTGGGCCAAGAACACAACCAACTAGCTAGCAACCTGTTTCGTACCTGCAACCTTTCGACTGAAAGGCGACGAACTAACCCACAAAACTAATCTGTAAAATCACCTTCAAATAATTTGATTCCCTCCACAAACAGCCGAGCGTTAGCCCACATTATGTTGATCTCATCTTTCCATTGTTTCCGGGACTTCTTGACCGGTTTGGATCCGGATTGATCCTCTTCCTCCTCTGCTCCCTTCGTGTGTCCGGAGGAGAGCTGGAAGACCGACTTCACAACGGCTTGGAAGGAGGTGTTCAGGTTTCTGGGGGAGGTGGGTTATTTTTCGCTCTTTTATTTTAGTAAAAAAACGAAGATGGGAAAAAAGTGACAAAAAAGTGGTCGTTTAACCTTAAAAGATATTGAGCAAAAAATAATTTCTATTAGATCTTTAGGCATTTATGGCGGGATTTAGCCATAGAATGTGTATTTGGCACATCTTTTAAGGATGTGCATCCAACCCACCCACCAATACAATTAACCAAACCCACCGATACAATCTCTCCCCCAATTCCTGCAGAAACTCCGAGGAACAATCATCCAACCGATCACGGAGCACATCCACTATCTCATCCACTTCCATGAAGACGATGTCCTCTTGGGAGGATCTGCTCGGTTTGCTCTCATTGGGGGAACTCCCCTCATGTTCTTTCTCTGCAACAAGTATAGTTATAGTTACAGTACATTAAAAATCGGGGTAACTTTAATTACTACTGGATCGTTTAAAGCGCTTGAACCTCTCTAACTCTCCAAGCGTTTAATAGTTGTAGTTGTTGGAGACTTAAAATCGGAGAAACTTTTATTACTATAGAAACATTAAAAGCGCTTGGACCCCCTGGAGCGCTTGGAACTCTAACTCTCCAAGTGTCCAATAGTTTTGTTTGCATTGGACTAAAAATCGGGAAACTTGAATTACTACAGGATCATTTGAAGCGCTTGGATCACTTGGAGCGCACTACAAACCGATCCAAGCGCTCCAAGCACATTTAATGCAGTAGAACTACATACTTATACAGAAGAGTACTCATGATGGCATAGCTGGCAACAGCAGCATCACAACTTACTCCATTTTAAACGTTTCTTGTCTTGTCCTTTCGTCTTCACCTCTCTCGCCCCCTGTCCTGACCCACCAGTGCCCTCCGCTAACCGTTTTATGCTTCCTGAACCTTCCATTGCTTTTTTCTTTCGGTCGTCTGGATTAGAATCACGGGTTGATGAACACATAGAAATACAATACAATTGTGAAATTCATAGAAAAATATAAATTTTTTAACTATGGTGACACCGGTGAAGTGACGGCCCGTCTTAAAATTTCGCTCGACGACCTTAGAGAAAGGATTGCACTACACAGGAATTGGGTATCAGCAATGGGTATTACCCTGGTACCCAAGTACTACACAGGAATTGGGTATCAGCAGTGGGTATTACCCTGGTACCCAAGTACTACACAGGAATTGGGTATCGGCAGTGGGTATTACCCTGGTACCCAAGTACTACACAGGAATTGGGTATCGGCAGTGGGTATTACCCTGGTACCCAAGTACTACACAGGAATTGGGTATCAGCAGTGGGTATTACCCTGGTACCCAAGTACTACACAGGAATTGGGTATCGGCAGTGGGTATTCCCCTGGCACCCAAGTACAGTCATTCCCACCAACCTTTCTTTTCCCCACGTTTCCTCGTATCTCCAGCCGTTTGATTCAAATATTCCTTCCGTTCCGACTCTGTCAGTGCAAACACAGCAGATTTTTTCGCCTCCTGGAAATTTTAAATGAAACCGCTTAAAAAGATGTGAAAAAAAATGAGAAGACTTTTCCAAAAATGCGAATACTTTTTCCAATCCTACTGTAATACTATTTCCTCCCAGAACTAACTTTAACCGTGGCCCTAAGACTAAGAGTATAATGTTCATTTTACTTAAAATTGGTGCAAAAAGGTAATATTTCACACTGTCGGTGGTAAATTGGTGTTAAGTAAAATTACCAAAAATACATGTGAGATTAATTTTTGTAATAAAAACACTTAAGTTATAGGAAATGAAAAAAACGTTTATTTCTAGGATTTCCATAAAAAATACCTATTTTATACAAATTTTTTAAAAATGCAGAAAAAATGGACTCGCTGAACCAAATGGAGATTTATTAAACCATAGATAACTAAGCATACAAACAGCGTAGTAGTGAAGTTTATTTAGGCCATAATTAACTTCTCACAAAAAGAATCATCTGTACCAAGTTATGTTGGGCCAGAGTGTTAGTTGCTTGCACTGGTCTGAAAATTTAATTGAAAATTTTTAAGTTATTCAGGATTCCTTAACGCACTTAATCTTAATTTTGGCACAAGTTGAATCGTGTCGGTCAATGTTTAGGTCACTTAATTATCCTCCATAATGATCTTACCTTCTGTGCTTTCACTTTCATGAGTCCGTCGAAGTATTTGAGGCACGAATCGACGAACGACTGACTCGTGACGATCGTACTCGCGAAGATGATCCCATCTTTGGAGGATTTGATCTTCCTCCTCTCCCGCATCACGTGTTGGAGCAGTTGGGAGCAATCCTCATCCATGAAGGAGGAGGGGAGGTATGGCTGGGAAGATGAGGATAATTGAGATGCGTGAAATCAGTTGAATAGGAATCGGTTGCAGTAAACGTTAATTAGTTTTTTATATGCGAAAGTAAATTCTTAGTCGCACGGCGTGTGTTACGCGAGTAATCATGCAAGTATTAATCATGCGGATTTTTGGTCCCGGTTGCCTCGTCAGCCAAAGGGTTGTTGGTGTTAAACTGGTCGCTAGCGAGTCGGTTATGTCTTTGGGCAAGGCAAAAAGGATGTTGCCTGAACACAATTAATTAATAGGTTGAATAACAAAATTAAAGGTCCATCATACACAACAAACTGCAATAGCTCCGTTAACCCGACGATGGGCGCGAGGTGATCTGACGATTGCCCGTGTGTTAATCCCTTGGTTTTCCCAATCACGAATATGAACATAAAAACCCTATCCTTTCCTACATGCAGATATCCCAGCTGATAAGATGATCGCACATTAACACATGGGGATGAACTTGTGGTTTCATCAGGGATGTAAAACAACGCTATAATGATATAATATGCATGTTTGTATGGAAAGGTTTGGTTTTCAATTTAACTTTATTTTTTAAAAGAAAATGTAATGATAGTTTTAATGCACTTTGGTGCGACAAATGCATATTTGTAAGTTTGCACCGCTAGTTGTTATGGAACTAACAACAAAAAAATAATCCAACATAAAAAAACTAGTTGATAGATTTGTATTTTTGAAGCAATATGTTTCTGTCGATTTATTTCAACTCTGTATTATTGGCTGCTGCTTGCTGTTAGTTATTAACACTAACAAGTTTTTAAATATTATCACAACTACAGGGTTCGTACATGAAACTAGTGAGCAACCATCCAACCAACCGTAATGTCGAGCCATTCATTGTTTGAGATTGCTTCATCGACAGTAGCTGTGACCTGGTCCACTATCGACTGCCCGACGCACACAGACTTGAAGAACAGAGGAGCGTTCGATGTTATTCGGCGTCGCACGTGGGATTTCGGGTCCGATATTCCAAGTCTCGACACAGCATCAAATTCTGAATAATACCAATACTTTTTACTGAAATACTAAATAATACAAATACTTTTTACTGAAATACTAAATAATACAAATACTTTTTACTGAAATACTAAATAATACAAATGCTTTTTACTGAAATACTAAATAATACAAATACTTTTTACTGAAATACTAAATAATACAAATACTTTTTACTAAAATACTAAATAATACAAATAATTTTTACTGAAATTCTAAGTAATACCAATACTTGAATAGGATAAGGACATCCTTAAAAAAAAATTGTATTTAACAGAAACCAAAATAATCTATCGGTTTGTAAAGAAAATAAAAAAACAGGCATGTCTAATTCCAATTTCAAAAAGTTTCAGAATGTGTTAAGACAAAATATTTACAAACCTATATAATTATTCTGTGCATAGAAGTTGTCAATCCACAAATTCTGTGTTTGGGTGTGAATTTCTGGTAGAAAGGTTGATTTTTCGGAACGTCCACCAGCAATTTGCCCTCGAACTCTCCCTTCACTTATCAATTCCTCCACAATAGCTGTTGGGGGGTGGGGGGTTATTTGCTCGCTATTTCTTGGATCCATTTTGATACTTAGTTGATGGAGTAACAGGTTAAGTTATACATACGCTTCTGGTCCAAGCGTTTGACTATAGACCCGCTCATGCTAATGTAATTTTTGAATTAATAACTTGAAGTTGGATGTAAGAACAATATGGGATATTTCTATCTCATTTTGGGCCTCTATATATGTCAGTTATTTCACGAGTCATTTTATGTTTTTATCGTTTTCACGAAAACGAGGTTGCAATTTTTAAAACAAGAATCATCCAACCTGTTTAAGACATTATAACCCAGTCAGTGCCAAGTCAAATAAAATATCAAATCAGATAATCTGTCAGAAATTTCAATGCGCACTGACGACTAGGACATTAAGAATAAGCTAAGCATTGGCCACTCTGGCAAATACGATTATCTAGTAATCCTGAAAGAAAACATTACGATTGAATAGCCAGTCAAATAAGGTAAGAAACACGGGTAGCACTAAAAAGAGGGAAACTTCGCACCAAAACTATGAAAATCAATTTAACTTTTCCCTAAACACTAATTTCAAGCCCAGAAAAAGAACCCAAACTCTAATGTTATAATCTTTATTTTAGTGTGCAGTTTCCCTCCTTCCCGCTTTCCCTTCTTTTAGTTTCCCCCCAAAAAACACTCACAGAATAGAAGTTGCATGGAGAGCCCATGTTCACTGGATAGAGGATGGAGGGGTATTGGTCGGGTAACTGCGGTGAGCACCCCTCTCACGTGGGCCTGGGTGATTTATATTATTTAGGACAGCTAATAGAAAAGGCAAAATAAAATTGTACTTCTTTCATCAAAAGATGCACAAAACATAAAACAAGTCAGTTATTCCAATATATACTTGTTTTTAAGACATTTTAAAATAATGCAGATAAGTCATATTCCATAACGTCCCAATATGAAAACAATTTCACGGAATTATTTTCTTAGGGCCAAGTATTAATATTTTTTTTAACAAAAAATGTATTATAAATGTGCAACTATAAGAACTTGATAGAAAAGTGTGTGTAGAAATACTGACCAAATAAAGAATTAAAAAAACAAGACAATACCACTCCAAAAAGAAAGTTAGCGAAGCAAATTACGATTTAGAAAATACGTCAAATACAAAAACCAACTGTTTATTTTACGCAAATGCTAAATAAAGCAGATGACTACTTTACCAACCTTATGCTTTGCGATGTAAGCTTCTGTAAAAATTGCATTTTTATTATGTTCATCAAGTTTTCCTTCAATCTGATGCCCAATCCTTGAAATAAGCTCCTGAAACACGGATGTTTAAATTTATTTATAACGTTAGGAATTCTGGCTGAAATAATATGTTCGAATTTGGCAGTAAAAAGAATCAATGTTATCTAAAATTTGTATTTAAATCCTGGATACAAATTCATTGGATCACTTTATTTGATATTGCTATACTAAGTTATACACAGGTTCCAAGACACACTGGCAATCGGGTGTTTGTGTCATTATAGTCATCCAGGTAAAAAGTGTATGGCTATCAAATTTAAGTGACTGCATTTGACAATAAGTGTTGCATGGCACTGTTGCTTGCCATCGTCTGCATATGTATATATTTGCTAAAGTACCAGCATTCTACTGTCTTTTTTCCAGCACTGTAGTTGTGATACGACACACACTAGCTTAGTAGTGAATCATGTGTACATTGGTGTGGGCAATAAAAGCTATTTGTGAAGTAAACCCAGAGCCAAAAATCCATCAGATTTCGGGCAAGTAAGAATTGGGAGGAGGAGGATATTCATGTTTATCCCCGTGAATGGGAAACCAAGGGGGTTAACACACCGGCAATCGTCAGATCACCTCGCGCCCACCGTCGGGTTACCGGAGCTATTGCAGTATGTTGTGTGTGATTCACGTGTTCCTTCAATTTAGTAGAACCCATTAATCCACTCTCGTGTGGAAGCTCAAACGAGTACGCCGAGTAAATCGTTTACCGCAACTGTTTTTTATGATGCTAGCATGCTACTGTAACTTATATTATAGATTTCAGTATTTGTACGCGCCATGTTATAATAAAAACAGTCGCGATATACCGATTTGTTTTTCACTATACACAAAACTGTAGCGATAAACAGTAGTTATTTTTTATTTTCAAGAGTAGATTCTTACTCGCACAGATTTTCAGCCCTGTGATCCAATTCTTAAAAAAAAAAATCATCGAAAAAAATTGATAATATCGACAATTTGAACGTACTGGTATCAGGAACTCCCCAGGGACATCATATTGCTTGCTCAGCTCAGCGATTGTGATTTGTCCGGCAGATTGCAAAGCGTCGTTAATCTCCTCAGCTAAGCGGTCAAGATATGAACTGAAAAAAAAACAAGTGAATTTTTTTTTAAATGAAGGTACGAATATCTTTACAATGACTTTAATATTTTCATATTTGGATGGAAGATTAATTACAGAATGGAAGAAAATAGAATCAGAAATTAGGAGTGACCAAACATTTAAACATACAAGATTGTGCTAACTTTAAAACAACAGGACCGGTTAGTCTGGTGGTTTAGTGCGACGGCTTTCAATGGAAATGTGGCAGATTCGAAACTAGTCGCTGGCTAGTCAGTTGTGTCCTTGGGCAAAATACTTAACAGACATTGCCTGAACCCAGCGGATTGATGGGTTCATCTCAATCAGACACAGCACACTGCAATAGCTCTGGTAACCCGACTTTCTTCCTACCATTTACACTTCATTATGATGTTATTTAAAAAAAATTCTTTAATTTAGGTCATTTAATTAAAAAGTACAACTGAGAAGAAATGCATTTAAAGAGCTTCAGCTACATAGCAAAATTTTATTCGAGTTCAAAAATAATTAGTGTTTATTTCAAATAGAACATGACTGTACCTGTCTATAATTTGTCCATAAATCAGCTGCAAATTCCGATCTGATTTGACCATTTCATTCGATTTCGCTTCGATATGAGAGAAATCCACATTTAAAGCAGTTTGTAGCTCAACAAGGTTGATTCGACCTGAAACAAAAGAAAATTATGTTTGGTTAATTTGCTTTATTAAGTTTATTATGTTTTGGTAATTTTCCCTTAGAATAACATCGGTTTAAATTTTTAACTTCTTTATTACATTAAAGCAGAATATCATAGTTATTTTAAGTTAAGGAGACAGGATAGGCAATCTCCAAGTTGTGTTTTGTCGCTACCAAGATACTTTATCACTGTTTCTATCATGTAGCGGTGTCTTTATAAGCCTCCTAACTCCTAAGAAATATCACCCAACTAAAAGTATCATAGTAATAAAAATGTTTGGCAATTATGACGCTTTATGGATTTTGCTATGTTACTGTCCTGAGTGCTAACAAATGCTCAACAAAGGTTTCTAACTAAAAAACATCCTAGTCAAACCCAATTACATTCAATTTTAAATTTATTTTTATATCATTTGTTGTGTCCACTTAATTGCTCGTTGTTAGGGCTGTGCAAATTCATAAAAAATCATAACGGTTAACCGATTCAACAATTGGTTAACCGATTAAATCGGCGTTTCCATACTCGATGTAACAAT
>CH003274.1:74526-88443 GCA_000149265.1 Ciona savignyi
ACATGAGTAAACAAGCCACAGATCGTGACGGCGTTGCTTTTGTCCTGCCGAGCTGATTACTGATAACTAAATTGGCGCGAATTCAAGATCACGTATTCAGCGTTGGAAAAAAAGTGTTTCCGTTCTGATGTCATCTTAGCCACAAGTTTGATTCTTTTAATTCAACATGACTGGTTTTATTGTTATTTATGAGCAGCTATTTTTGGTCATTTTACAATAAAGTGTTTTGAAGAGCCATTTTAAATCTTTATTATTAAAAACTCTCTATATTTAACCGTATGTATCTGCAAAGCGCTGGTACCGGACTACAAACTTTTCCCAGCACTGTTGCTTACCTCCTTGTATATAAAGCTCATCTCTTATTTCCTTTGTAAGTTGCTTTGGTGTGAGGTATTCCTTCCCATCTGCAGTATGTAGCACATCAATCAGACTCATTTCTTGCAGTTTTGAGAGAATTTCAATGCAATTTCTCTCTGACAGCCTGTAAACGCAGGTTGGGGTGACTTGA
This sequence comes from Ciona savignyi, assembly GCA_000149265.1. NCBI lineage: Eukaryota > Metazoa > Chordata > Ascidiacea > Phlebobranchia > Cionidae > Ciona > Ciona savignyi. The sequence continues at coordinate 75,035 of CH003274.1, forward strand.
ATTCAATTTCACTTTTAACAGTTGTTGGTAATGGTAAAACAAAACCACAGTATTTTTTTATTACAGAATTGTGTTCTTTTACTGGGCCATTTGAACAAGTATTCTAAAAAAAGGTTAGGAATTCTGGATTCGAAAAAACTTTTTTGAAACAGTCAATTATTTTATTTCGTAAGTCCGATGGGTTAGTCTGGTGGTCTACAGGTTCGCTAGCTACTCAGTTGTGTCCTTGGGCAAGGCACCTAACCGACGTTGCCTGAACCCAGCGGATTAATGGGTTCTACCAAACTGAAGGAACGTGGGAATCATACACAACATACTGCAATAGCTCCGGTAACCCGACGGTGGGCGCGAGGTAATCTGACGATTGCCTGTGTGTTAACCCCCTTGGATTTCTCATTCACAGAGATAAACATGATTATCCTATCCTATTGGTATATAAAATACTGCAAAAGGTCCACAATACAATTTCTTACTTCTGAGCAGCTGTGGTGAGCTGCGCGCTTTTGAATTCAGCTTGAAGTTCTTCTATGTCTTTCCAGCCTGTCATTTTGCCTAATTAGGAACCAAATTATTGCACAAATAAACTATCAGTACTCCTGGACCTAAACGCATTGGCAGTTTTGTTATAACAAACAAAGGAACATGATTGATAGAAACACAATTGTGTTTTTAAAATGAAAATTGTCATAAAAAACTTTAGGTTATTTGTTTGGTATTTAAAACTTAATTGAAAGAATGAAACAAATATGGTTTTTCTACATGGAATTTTGTAGAAATCGTAACTTGATATTAAATTTCACTCTAATCTGTTTCCATGTCCTGTTGAGCCTTATCTAGTTCCTGTAGCAGCGTTCGACATTTGGTCATCAAGATCTTGATCGCTTCACACATTAGATCATCTGGAGTTATTGAAACTGCTGATTCGATTGAATAAATGAAATGATCACGAACTTTTCCGAGTTGCACTCTGTCCTTTAAATGAGCGTGTCGTAGTACTTCCCTACTGCAGGTGTCCTTTCTGGCATCTACCACAGTTGCTTCTTGTTGGCCATGTTTGTTAGCGCCGACCTTGATCACGCCAGGGGAGAAACATCTTTGAAGGTCCTCGGCATCCGAATTGAGGAAAGGAGCAAGAAGAGTGATCTTCGGGAGTAGACGATACGATGCAGTGGCTACTGGAGAGAACTTAGCGTGATCCTGGCCCACACCTTTCACAGCATGGAGTTTCACCATCTATTACACATGGCCTGGGCGCATCGGTTTGCAATGAGTATATCTATCGTGGACTGTCTTAACTATGTGAAGCAAGTCTTGTTGGTTTCCAAGTGGTATCCATTTAATGTCCTTAGAGTAAACTTTATGGTGTTTGTACAGGATGTCTAAATCAGTAGCATCCTTTGGAGCTAATGGGTTCTTTGAGCACTTGATTTTCAGTTCAAATTCTAAAGTGTCTTCGGCAGTTCCTTCACTGTCATCGGATTGCCGATACTCAAAAAACCGAGCGTCTGCACTAAGTGGGATAAGACCAAGCCTATGGGCCAGAACTTCATCCTGAATCACACTTGTGTTGTTGTATATGAACACCTTTTCGATGGCCATTGTTGGTACCTCGGATATCAAAATACGACGAAAAGCGTTCGCAATCGCCGCGTCGATACCCACCATGTCGAATTCCATTGTTTCTTTGTTCATATTCATCACATCAATACGAAATGTTTTAACGAATTTGTCAAAATCCCACGAATCATTATATCCAGGATAGGTCCGTGGAAAATTGGTTGTATGGGTGTTATCAATGCCATGTTCTTTCAGTCTTGTGTTGGAACGCATATCCTCAATGATATTCATAATTTAATGTGTATCAGTAAGTCACTACAAAAATTGTCAGTATCTGGATATAAATTAATGATTATAATTAGATTATAATTTGAAATGCAGTAAGACGACACAGCAGCTATTGAATGTGTTTCATGCATTATTTATAAGAGCAATTAATAAATATATAAATTTAATGTCATGTAATAAAACTTTAAAAATATATTTATAAAGTATCTTTAAAATACAAAGCATAGATTTTGCCCAAAAACTTGGAAACACATTTAACTTCTGTCATATTTATAACAAAACATTAATAATTCGTTTTATGTTATTTACTTAACGTCTGTTTTAAAGTTTTTAATTTTCAATATACAAGAATTACAATTGTAAAAAACGACTGCACTTAGACGAACGTGTGAATACGATAACTATTTTTTTTTAATTTATACTTCTATTGGCAATCAGATATATCTCATATCAACATAAATAACTTGTGCAATTCCTTCCTAATCCCATATGGTGCCTATGTGCTATTTATTTTTAGTTTCCCACATGATTCTGCAATTAAACGCTCTATTGGTTCGTCACGGTTTGGTCAAATAAGACAACAATTTTACCAGAAAGAACTTTAACCCGAGTTTTATAATATCTATGACGTCGGGTTATCGAAGATACTGTTGTGTGTTTGTATGATCGATATTACTAAAGCATTGATAAATATTTGAACGCACCATTTTAAATATATGAACAACTTATTATTCAATTGAATCAGTAAACGTTAGTTATGTACCTTGGACACAATCAAACAGCCTGCGACTGGTTCGTTTCCGCATCGACGCGCTGCCACACAAACCGCTCGATGGACTGGATTGTGTGTCATATTATAGCACAAAATCCTATTGTAAGCAAACCAATGATTTTCAACTAATTGAACCAACAACTTAATTCGACTTACACAATTTCTATCTGCGCGACTGAATATCTTGGTGGTTTAGTGCGTAGACTTTTAGTCAGGTGCGAAATTTTGTCACTAGTTGGTTGGTGTTCTTGGTTAGGGGCTTGGTGCACTGGACATGGAACATGATTGTCCGACAGATTAGTCTAGTGGGTTAGGGCGTCGCCTTTCAACCGAAAGGTTGCAGGTACGAAACTGCTTGCGGAATAATGGGTTCTACCAAATTGAAGGAACGTGTGTATCATATACAACTTACTGCAATAGCTCCGGTAACCCGACGATGGGCGCGAGGTGATCTGACGATTGCCTGTGTGTTAACCTCTTGGTTTTCCCATTCACTGGGATAAACATGAATATCCTATCTCATTATAATCAGTGACGTCATATATTTCCAAAATCTACTTCGATCACTCAGTTTAAAGTGTTTGGTACTGGTGTTGGGTCAAGATGAAGAGTGAACCCGTGTCTTGTATCAACCATATGAATGTTGTTATAGTAAGCGCTTTTAGGACTCGAATCAGATATTTAAAGAGTAGCATAGTTATTAACAATGTTTATAATTAAAAAAGTAGAATAGTTAAATAACTTTTACTTGTGACAAAATAATTTGACACACAGCTAAACGTAACCGCATGGAGGAGCTAGAGCAATTCCGCGCGTGAATTGCTTTAGGGGGAATATAAAAAATGGAAAATTGCACAACAAAATGAAAATTTATACAAGTTAGTGTAAGGGCTGGACTACTTTGCTTTTTCGTTCTGCTTATTAAGAAAAAAGAGTGCATAGATTAAAAGAGAGACCGAAAAAAAGAAAAAAACGACCGTGGATAAGACTAGCCAGCTACATATACTTATACACATGGTATACCATAGGAAAAATACGTCTCCGTTAATGGTACCTTTAATACTACATGATCGCTTACTATACTTCGTAATTACAAAAGCCTTGGACAAAACTTCTCTCACCAAAGTAAAGAATATGATATTATTGTTAATTCTGGTGTTGAGAATTGCCGAATTGGTGTTTGGGACAGGGTTAGAATTAATTTCCGTAGCAATCTAAGTGATCCAAGCGATCCAAGCGATCCTGTAGTATTTAGAGGCAGCCTCCATTAAGGCCTCATATACCATATATATATTATATGATTTTAAATTTATTATTATGATTTTAAAGGTGTACCCTTTCATAGGTCTAGATGTAAATAACGCTTGACCATGGCCACGAAGAGAAAGTTATCAGATACAAATTCACCATCACAAGGAAAACGAAATTGCACTTCCAACTCTTCATTACTTAATGATGAACATGATACTGGTAAGAAGATAAAAAAGAGAGATGTGTGGGGTGTTCTTGAGAGTTTAGCGCTCCGCAATTTCATGTGCCACAGCAGATTGACCATGAAATTTTCCGGTGGTGTTAATTTTATAGTTGGACATAATGGGAGCGGAAAGAGTGCTGTCTTAACTGCAATCGTGGTGGCTTTGGGTGGCAAAGCAAGTAGTACAAGCCGCGGAACTTCCTTAAAAACATTAATTAAAACTGGTAGCAGCTCTGCTACGGTGGAAATAACTCTTCGAAACACTGGAGAAGATAGTGTTAAACCCGAGGTCTATGGACCTAAGATTATTGTTGAGCGACGAATTTCTGCAGATGGTCAGTCTTTGTACAAAATCAAAAGCGCTGCTGGAAAAATAATATCAACAAAGAAGGAAGACTTGCTTAATATTTTGGACGAGATTAACTTACATGTGGATAATCCTTTGACATGTTTGAATCAAGAAATGAGCAAGAATTTTCTCCATTCCAAAAACGAGTCGGATAAATATAAGTTTTTTTTAAAGTCTACGCAGTTGGAACAAATGAGCAAGGATTATCGCTTCATTAAACAGCAACAAATAACAATATTGAGTGTGTTGAAGCAAAAAGAGGCAGCGATTCCAGATTTGAAGAAGGATGTTCTTGAAAAGGAGAGAAAGTTCAAGGATTTATCGAGTTTGCAAGAGCTTAAAGCAAAAGTTGACGTTTACAAACAGGAATTAGCATGGTCACATGTCGTTCAGCAAGAGTATGAAATGAAACCGATTAAACGCGATCTTGATAAAGAAAAAGGTCGGACCTCAAAATATGACGCAGTGCTGGAGAGATGCGAAAAAAGTGAATCCACTGCAAAAGCAAAATTCGAACGACTGCAAAAGTTGGTCAAAGAATACCAGCAACAAGTCCAAGCTAATGAACCTGATCGACAAAAAGCAAAGAAAATGTATGAAGAAACAAAAGTACGATTCAAAAGCATAGGGAATGAACTGGGCCGAGCTGTTCGGTCGAAAAACGAAGTGCTTAAGGACAAAAGGGATATGGAATCCAGGATACAAGAGCTTAAGAACTCGGCAAAGATTGATTTGGAAGGTGAAAAGCGTAAACGGGAAGAAAAGCGCGCTCAGATTGATGAGCGGATTCAGCAGTTGCATGCGCAGTTGAAGACTGTTACTCACGATATTGAGCAGTATGGGTACGCAGTGACAAGAAGCAAAGAGCAGATGTCAATGTTAAAAGGGGATGAAGCAAATCTTCAGCAGGATCATCGAAAGTTAAAACAAACAAGAAACAACCTAATTGCTGGGAAGAAGAATAAACTGCAGTTATTCGGACCAAAGATGCCGGAGTTTGTAAAGAAAATAGAGGAAGCGTTCATACAAAAACGATTCCGGCACAAACCAAGGGGACCCATTGGAAGCTGCGTTTCCTTAAAAGACCAATCGCTTGCTGTGCCTGTGGAGGCTGCTGTGAAGTCATATTTGCGTGCATTTGTGGTGGATAATCACAGTGATGAAAAGGTCCTTATTGGCCTTAGAAACTCCGTGTTTGCACCACATGAGCGAGCGGGTATCTCCATTTACACAATGAGGTTTTCGAACCAAGTCTACGACGTTTCAAACGGTCGTACCTTCCATCCCCGTTTTTCAACTGTTTTAGACCTACTGGTGATCAATGACCCCATAGTTGCAAATTGCCTCATTGATTTGGGTAATATAGAAACAATACTTGTGATACCAGAAGCTAAGGATGCACTGTCAACAATACAGCATGGCTCGCCACCACGAAATTGCTCGAAAGCGTACACAAAACTCGGTGATGAAGTCTTCGCTGAACGTTGGTACTCCAGCAAGGACTCCACTTCCCGTTTTCTCAAAGCAGATGTGGAAGCGGAGATAACAAAAAACGAAATAATATTAAGGAGCATTACAGATGAGTTGAATAAAAAGAAAAAGGCAATTTACGAGCTCCAGCAAGAGTGTGGGAGAAATGAGCACGAACAGAAGAATGGTTATCAGAGAAGAAATAAAATCAATGACAACTTAAAAAAGCTTAAAGTTGAGATGAGGAAGATTGATGCAGTGGAGGAACCACAACCTTTGGATGTCCGGGATCTTGAAGATGAGGTAAACAACTATACTCAGCAGTTGTCGTCGCTGGAAACTGTGATCAGTGAGCATACACAGCAGAGTCAACAACACAGTGTGGACATGAAAAAAGCCAAAGTCGAATGTGATGAAATCTCGAAGAAAATCAAGCAAATTGTGCAAAAAGCGGAAGAACTAACAGAGCAGATTAACGACGCCCTTGCAGACCTCGAAAAAGCAAAACGTGAAAAGAAACATTACTCAGAAGGGAAAACAAAGCATTTAGCAACAATCAAATCCTTGGAAACAAGTCTAGCAACCCAGCAGGCGAAGTTGGAAGAGGAAATAAAAAAAGCAACTATCGTCTGCGAAAATAGGATTGAAACGCGACGAACTCCGAACAACATTGAAAACGAGATTCGGCAGATTATTCGGAGGATTGATGCTGAGGAAAGCAAAAGAGGAGACCATGCCACCATCGTTCGAGAGTTCCATGAGGCCAAAGAACAGTTTATTGAAATCAAGCGTCACATAAAATGGTCGAAAAAGTTTCTCAGTGAAATTGATGGATATTTAGAAAAGAGGGTTGCGATGTTCCAGCAAAAACGATCTCTAATTTCCCTACGTTGCACTATGGATTTTAATGTGCTGCTGAACCAAAGAGGGTTCAAGGGCAAGATGGTGTTTAAGCATGAAGACCAAATGCTGTACATTTCTGTTAAGCCTCATGATAGTGCTTCGTCAAGTGATGACATCCGTTCCTTGTCCGGTGGGGAACGCTCCTTCTCAACTGTATGCTACATCTTAGCACTATGGCATGCTATTCAGTCACCTATAAGGTGCTTAGATGAGTTCGACGTGTTCATGGACATGGCCAATCGTCGTGTTGCAATGGATATGATGGTAGAAATGGCCCTTCTTCAGAAAAACAAACAATACATCTTTCTTACTCCCCATGATATTAGTGCCTTGCCAAAATCATCCAAAATCCATGTTTGGAAAATGGCAGATCCAGATAGAGCACAAGGCACCCTGCCGTTTGAAAAACTTTAAATATTTTTCTTGCTGCCCTGATGCCTTGCCCTTTACGTGCTCATAACTTCTAGAATAATCGTACAAATATTTTAAACCTAAATCCGAATCACTGTCACAATTTATACAAAACCCACTGAGTTAGTTTTTCCTTTCTGTGTTAGCAGCAAAATGCTGTAGGTTGACCTATTAAAGTCTTTTTTAATATTATTTTGTGAGTGTTTTACAATAAAAGCTAAGATGTAATGTTTATTGTTAAGAATTTAGTAACTGCTGTCACGGTGCTACTTTGATGTCGTAAGCTGTAATCCTTGTAATACTAAAAATAGTAAATTGAAATTAAGGACCTATACCTAAAAAATTAAAGCAGTACATTTTATACCCCAAGTATGTTTTTTCATTCCTATTTCCACCACTTCATCTGTTACTTTTCAGATTCATGTTATTAAGTAAACTGTGACTTAAAATGGGTAAGCAGAAAGGTCAAAGCAATCGAACAAAAGGAAACGCTCGACCTTCAAGCAGTATTACGGCTGCAAATGCCTTCGATGGGACCCAAGGTGTCGTTGGATTTGCATCTTTCTCTGGTGATCTAGGATACATTCCCATCCTTAAGTCGGTAGAAGATGATTCTGAAGGCTCAATTGATCCAGATTTCAGAGTTCCATTATGCAAGCTTTCTAAGCGTGATGTGACCACTAAACTCAAAGCTCTTGCAGAACTCATTGAATTATCTCAGAATAATGATTCGGATAAATCGGTCAGCATGCTTCCATACTGGCCTCGGATATACAATCGTTTGAGTGAAGATTCAGACCGGCGGGTCCGAGAAGCCTTGCAGCAAACCCACCATGCAATAGTAACCAAAGTTGGGAAGGAAATCGCCCCGTTTCTTAAAGGGCTTTTTGGGGCATGGTGGATTGCCACATGCGATGCCTACGCCCCTGTTGCATCTGCTGCATGGAATGCTTTTTCTGCAGCTTTTCCAACTCCAGCAAAACAGGGCAAAGTTCTTGTATTCTGTCATCAAGAAATACTGCATGCGGTGAAGTCTAACGTGTTCATGGCAGCAGTTCAGGGACAGAAAGAAGATGAAGAAAATGACATGGAAAGAATACTGGCTTCAAGTTTATCCGCATTGGCTGCTTTTATAACTACATTGGAATCTGTGAACTGTATGGATAAACTCGGCACTGAAAACTTTACTGACTTTTTAACCAAACCAAGATTCTGGAAGTTAGCCAGGCACAAGGCACCTGGTGTGTGCTCTGCCTTTTTCTCTGTAATAACTTCTTTCCTCTCTGGGTCGAATGCATTGCTGGGGGATTATTTGTCGCAAGTGTGCAAAGCTGTTTTGTCGCGTCTTAATGACTCTTCCTCCCTAGCATGCAGAGCTCAATGGGATGCGACCGAGAAACTAATGATCTCGTTTCCAAACTGGCATGAGCACATTGATCTTCGAAAAGTATTTCTTCCGTCTTTTTGGAGCGTAATCAAATCGGGTTTTAACGGAAATGCGAAAATAATTTGCCCCCACCTCCTACCAATCGTGGGTTGTTTTCCCGCATCATTATTCGCACTCCCAGTTTACCAAGAACTGTTCAACTGTCTGCAAACCGCATTGGATTCTAACACAGTGCAGTCCAGTGCCAGTGAAACACGTGCAGTTATCACAGCTACTGTGGAATGTGCACAACTTATCTTGCAGAAAAGCGTAGAAGTCTGTGACGATCCTAACTGGGAAGCGATTGATCTAATTCTGAAAGGACAACTTCTTCCAATTTTTGAGAAATCGATTCAATATCCAGACTCTAACAAATACCTTACTGCTCCACTACACCAACTAGTGGTAGGAACTCTAAGTACGTTGTCATACAAAGCAAATGATGAAACCAAGCAGCAGAAAAGCTACATTCGCATTTGTTGTATGATTTGGAAAGAAATAACAAGAATAGCAACGGAGCTCTTGAATCAATGTAAAACTAGGACTAACTCCTTACAGTGCATGATTAACTTTCTGTTTGCAGTCAAGCTGGCGAGCTGTGGTTCAAAACCATTTAAAGTTCAAGCTTCAATCAAATCGAAACCAGGAGTACGGTTCAGGGATGAAGCAGGAATTAACACCAAAGAGAATGACAAAGCTTCCAGCTCTAAAGTTACTAATGTTTACTTGTTCGAAACTTTGGAAATTTGTCTAAGAGATGTGGTTGCACATATCCTACAGTCTGAATTTAACCCAGAACAGGGACTTAGCTTCACATCACTTTTTCTGGAGAAATTCGCGTCATCTACTTTATTTGAACAAGTTTTCCATCTGTTGGCTGATATAGTTCCTGGTGACATTAATCAAGATTTATCGTATGAATGCTTGAGGCAGTATTTCCTGCCTTGCGTGAAAGACATTGTTTTCTCTATTCCGGAAACCCAGCATTATTCGGCAACACTGCTGTATACATGCTTGAAATGTTGTGGAAGTGATGCGGAAACTATTGCTCAAGAGATTTTTTCGGATCCAGAAATACACGGTGGCGTGCAATGTTGCATGCTGCTTGCAGTACATTTTTTGACAAATGATGACAACCCAACGTGGCTTAGAAATTGGCTTTCAAGTGAAACTGGAAACTTCTCGAAATTCCTTCTTGACATTGTAGAATCCGATGCTCATTTGAAGCTGGAAGAATCATGGAAATTACTCAATATGAGCATGACAGGTGATAAGGCAGTGGTACAATCAAAATCAGCATTGGACATACTGAAAAAACTTTATGAAACGGTAGAAACCACCGAAAAATCAAACTTTACCGTCACTGAAAAAGCTTCATTACTTACAACTGCGAGTATCATTTCTTACATTTCCGATTCAGGGTTTGTAACTGCAGCAGACGTCCTGCTTCGTTCAATGTTTAAAAAGTTGTTCAGTAGTGTGTTGTACAATCAACATGAAACTTCATTCGATATTTTCGTTCAACTTCTTCAAATGTTGGGCAGTTCGAGACATTTAAATGATGATCTGTTGCAACTTTCAAACAACTATTTCATCAGATGTGCTGATACTGTTTGTAAGGAAATTTTAGAAAAAAAGGAAACCGCTGAAGACAACTTACCTGCAAATATCGAAAAAGTATTAGATTTTCTTTCAGCAACTATTTCCCACCACGGTCCTGAGGTGATCAACAACTTTTATTCGCATCTGCTACCAAGTGAATCAACATGGCTTCAACATAGATCAGATATGTCTCTAAGGTCGTGGCTTCCAATTGAAGATATAATTGAAGGAAGAGTCATTTCGAGTACGTTTGAGAAAACTGAAATGGATTCCAACTATGTTAACCTTGTCCGAGTGTTTTCTGACCTGGCTTGCAGAATACTTCAAGGGTCCGATGACACCGCTGACCAAGAACAATTATTACAAATTGCATCAAAGCATGACAGTATGAAACAACTGTGTTTTGAGTTGTTGTTAGTGGATTCTCAACATCTATCAAGCAATAAATATATTGAACTATTAGATTGCTACAAAGAAAGTGCAGAGTGGTGTAAATACATGTTGTCTATTCTGGCCCAAAAATCATCTCAAGTAGGTGGTGGTTGGATTTGCTGTTTTTCAAAATTTTTAAGTAAAATCGATTTTTCTTGTAATTGGAAACAAATTACTTTGCTGAATGATATAGATTACGCAAATCAAACAATGACTGAAGCGTTTTGCTCAACATTAATTTCAGTTGTGAATAGTTGTGACATGCTTAGTGCAAAAAAATTGTTTGATTGGATTGTTTTAAAAACATTATCTTTTTCCGGCACTTTCGACACCATATTAGATGGTGGATATGTTTATGAATTTACTGCCCTTGTAAATATTTTCAGGCGGTTATTATTTTTGGGAAATTATGAAAATGTTTTAGCTGATACGTCTGAGCAAATTATCGAGCAACTTTTAATGTGCAAATCTTCGTTTAGCTCTGTATTTTTATTTGATGTCGCATTTAACAACAATTCCTTTCAACTTCTTTTCAATTCTTCTGTCGCTCATTTCATAAAGTTAGCAGTGGAGTGTAAACCGTCCGGCCGATCGTCAGAATTCTGGGAATTTTCACAATGTTCCTTGGTCTCGTGGCTTGAAAGCGCTTGCATGACATTTGAAGGAAAGGAATTTATCTCAGAGTTTCAATTCCATAACCAGCTCGCTCTTTTACATTCGGCAGCGTCACTTCTATCCGCACTGGATAAATATCTCACAGATTCGGCCACAATTGAAGATCCAACACTTCCAACCTCTTTAACAAGGGAATGGCACGAGTTCTTCCAGCCTGCGGCACACTCCACTCTTGTGACCATTTTCCTCCACCTTTCAAAAGACATCAGCGCATTCTCACCCGCTGTATACTCTCTTATCCAGCATTGCCTATGGAACATCCACCCAGACTCTATAACTTCTTGCTCATCAAGACTCCCAGTATATCTCACCCCTGATTCACAATTGTCTGATAAAATGCAGACTTTACTTCATCATTTGTGCCTTGCATTGGAACCGAATGGAAAATCGTACACCACACAAGCAATCGCTTATACCCTGCTCAGTAAAATATCTGGAAAAGTTTTCTTAAACGAAAATGGCGATTTACTCACTGCAGAATCAATAAGGCCACCAATTAAACTTGTGCGGAGTCTAAGTCAAGTCGCTGGGCCAACCAACCAATTCTGTGCGTTACTTGATGAAAATTTTTCACAAAGCATTCTCAATTTTCATGCTGAGAACCCTGACTCTGACTTGGAAAATCCATTATTACCAGAAATGTACCAGTCCAACACATTTGCATACTTATTAATGTGGAAAGTTCTACTTCATCTAATATGCAATGTCCCAGCTGATGCAAAGTCTGATTTCGTTTCAAAGTTAGAAGAAAATGGACTCTCAATATCAGAGAACCTTCTTCCAAAATTGCTTCAACTGATGCCATTGAACCCACATCGCAAAGACGACGCCCAAGTGATCAATATGTTTCAATCTGAGGTCGACTTTCGTACAAGCTTCGGTGAGAATGTTGCGGTTGTCCAGCATCTCGCTTGCTCTCTTTTCAAACAACTTCTCACCAACCTACCAGTATTAATACGGAGCTGGTATAACGGGCTCGGGAAAGTGGTCAGGGGACAGGTTGATGACTACACAACCAAACACATCAGTGGGATGATCAGCAGTGAAGAATTAAAATCGGTTTCAATTTCCAAGGATGAGAAAGATCTTCACGTGAGCGCTCGTACCGCGTCGCGAGAGATTTTAGCGACGTATCAGATCGTGGACGCTGAGTTTGAAATATCGATCCAACTTCCACCCAACTACCCGCTTTCCCCTGCGCAGGTGAACACGGTACGAAGGGTGGGTGTGGGGGCTGCTCAATGGAGGTACTGGATCCTTCAGATGACAATGTTATTGCAGCACCAGAACGGTAGAATTCTTGACGCGTTGTCCTTGTGGAAGAACAAGGTCGATAAGCGACTTGATGGCTTGGAGGAATGCATGATCTGCTTCTCTGTGGTGCACGGCTCCAACGCGCAGTCCCTGCCCAAACTACAATGCAGAACATGTCGCAAAAAGTACCACGCAGAGTGCTTGTACAAGTGGTTCGATACAAGTAACCAGTCCACCTGTCCACTCTGCAGAGCGCCCATGATGTTTCGATGACACTTCCATTCTTTCAGTTAATTTTGTGCCTTTTATCTTTTTCACTTTTCGGTGTTAAATTATTTATCTTGTGCCATTGTCACTTCAAACAGTTGTCATTATATCGGTACCGATATGTATATTTGTGTTATAATCGTAGTTCTACTCTTGTAATTTGTTTATTTATTAAGAGACTCGGTGACTCGCAGTTTGTCAAATTTATTGCGGATTTAATAATTCAGAATAAACTATTGGTATATTGGTTTTAAGGTCTTGACTGGGTTTCAAAAGAGATATTCATACAGAATCAAAAGTTTAAACTAGTTTTGAATGAAATTTCATTCAGGTTTTTATTAAAATGGTCATTAGCTAATTTGAACTTCTATTTATAATGGAATATCATTTCGTAATGCTACAATTAATGATAGTTCAATCGGCAGTATATTCACAAGTGGCTGTATAAACACAATTAGATCCGCAATTATACTAATTTTTACCTATTGTCGTAATTTAGGATAGGATCTTCGTGTTTATCAGAGACCAT
>CH003274.1:112226-129276 GCA_000149265.1 Ciona savignyi
TCTCTCAAACTATGGGTCGCGGCCCACAAAAAGGAATCTTGGTGGGTCTTGAAAATTATAGAAAACTCTGATTAACTATACTGGCTATTTCCTATACAAAAATCAAGGGGAAATATCATAATTGTGACATCACACAATCTTGAATCGTGGCGTGATCTTCACCTGACCTTAGGTCATTGAACCTTTTGTCTCTCACACATTTTACAACAACTATATATATAGTTAAGAGGGTCGCCATAAATTGTGGTAATTAATAGTGGGTCCCAACTCTAAAAAGTTTGAGAACCACTGGTCTAGTGGGTTAGTGTGTCGGATTGAAGGCGAAGAGTTGCAGGTTCAAAACTAGTGGCTAAAGAGTCTGCTGAGTCTTTGGGTAATCAATCGTTTGTTTCAATCAACAGATATTGTCTGAACCCAGTGGAATGATTGGTTCTACCAAATTGAATAAAGTGTACTGCATAAAACACCCGAAATCGTTGAGGTCTTCACCTCCCGGATTTAGGCATTTTGTTCGGATTTTACATTAAAGTTGACAAACAAACATTTATAGCGACATGTGGCAAGAATGGATTCAACCGATATTCCGACCAGTATTCATGATCACCAGGCTATGGATATCGTGCTACATACGGGTACTAGTTAAAAAATTTCGCGATTTTTTTCGAAAACCTGTTAAAAATAAAGTTTCAAAGCGCACATCGGTAGTTTTATCAAGTTTTAATCAAATTACAACTTTGTAACACAGAACTCGAAACTTAAAATTCAATTACGCTAGCAGCCAGCTGTCAATCAAATCCCCCAGAGACCACGTCGCCTTGATCCTTGCACCCTGATTTGCTAAGTTGACAATTCAGCAAATATAGTCAACACACTATCCAACAATACAGGCGCAAGCAACAATTCCTACAAGAAAACCTCACTATTACAGGTGAAGGCAATAATACCTACCAGTCATATCCATAAACTTGGTGATCCCATACACAGCAGTGCCTTGTTCCATCTCATTTAGGTGTTGTACGATCTGGTAGTTCGTCTTAAACACCTCAAACCGACGATTGTATTCATCAAGATTCGAATTTAAGCTGGAATTCATTGCTTAGGTTATCGCTAAGTGACCAAATTTGATACCTATTTAGTAGACCAATGGCTGAAAATGTGAAAAAAATAGAATCCTAATTATTTTAAAGGGTTTATAGATCATCAAAAATTAGGATTTCTTGTGCTGTATACATGTATACATTAGTCTATGTCAATAGATTTTTTTATGAATAACAAAAAAACGAAAAAGGATTTTTAATATTCATCATTTTCTTGATTAGTTTAGATGTTCTTTGCTTTTAGATATACTGATACTCTAAAATACACAAACCTGTATTCTCTTGGGTACCTCTCCAAGAACATGTCAAACATGACTTTCAAATCGTTGTTGGTGGTTGGTCTGACCATTGTTGGTGTATGTTTGTTGAACTGGGAAGCGAGATCCCTTTTGGGCCTTGTGGGAGGGCAGTACTGTGCTTCTGCAAATGAAAAAAAACAAGGCCAAAATTTACGAATTATTTTCACACAAATAATGGTTTGTTTGGTAGCAATTGTGGTGTACTTGGGCACGGCACTTAACGGATATTGCCTGAGCTCAGTAGACTAATGGGTTCTAAATTAAAGGAACGTGTGAATCATAACACAACACACTGCAATAGCGCCGGTAACCTGACGGCGGGCGCGAGGTGATCTGACGATTGCCCGTGTGTTAACCCCCTTGGTTTTCCTATCCACAGGGATAAACAGGAGTATCCTATCCAACTGTATAAACTAGATAACGGAAGGCTTAATATTTTTCCAAGCTCAACAAAGGGCTGCTGTATCTATATTAGAATGGTTACTATTTTCTAAAAATAATGTAGAATATAAATGAAATTAATTTTATTCCTATATGAGCACTGAAATTCCGAATTATTGACCACTCGGAACAAATTCAAACTTTGATTCTAATAAATGTCCATAGCTCTATGCAAGTCAATATGCAAGATTGCGGTAAAATTTAAATGTTGTTACATAGGAAAGCTTTGATTTTGGCTTGAATCATGATTTTAAATCTGGTTGTTTAGGCAGAAGTTATCGTTCTGTCAGCACAAATTTAAACTGTGATGTTACTTTAAATAATAGAAACTAGATATAAACAATAATCGAAGCATAAAACATAAAGTTAATATTGTCAAAAGAATAAATACCGTCTTGTGCTTGAGCTTCTCCACAGTTGGTATGTACCGATCTTAGTGGATTTTTAGACCAAGCTACAATGTATACCACACTTGCACATGTTACCTGCAAAATTGTATGATGAAAATGGAATAATAAACCACCAAAACACCATATTAATATTACAGACAAAATAACTAGACATAATTTTATTTGGATGAAATATAAACATGTTTTACAAGCAAAAGCAATTTATCAGAAAAGCTTGTAAATTTTAAATATAAACAAACCATTAAATGACTTCCTTAGTTAAGGCATCCTAAGTAATGAACAATATGTAGGGTGGTACATATAGATTTTGATAATATTAAATTGATCACAAAAAAAACAGTTAACCTATATTGACAATTGTCTTTTTAAAATAATGATTTAATAAAAATCTTAAAAAGTCTTAATCTGTTTAGGTATACATTTAATCCATCAAAACTTGACTGAAAGTCGACTATGACTGTAGAGTTTTCATAAGCTTTTTACAGTACCGAAATGCACCTTTGATTGATTTACATAAAAATTGTTTCTTAATTTTGTTGATTTTTTACCAGTAACAACTAGACCAATAAGTAAACCTAATAATACACATGCCTAATAATATGGTTTGTAAACACTAATCTAATGATATAATGGATTTCGGTTAACATTAACATTAAGGTTATGCTGTGTGTTTTTATGAATGGTGTAGATGCTGGTCTGGTATGTTGTAGCAGACACGCACAATTTAATCTAATATAAATTTGAACACAGAAATATGTGAGGTTATAATATGTCATTTACATCTCTAAGTAGTTTTAATTTAACGCCCTACTTTAGAATCAGCATCTCCATCTACACTTGCTTCAAAGAAGACCTTGATATTGGTACCAGCAACAACCTATGATGGAAAACACAAATCAGAGATTAAAGTATCTAAAAATTTTTGTTCACATCATGGGTTAACAAGTAAGAGTAACGTAACAGGGTGTAATTCGAATTAGAAACATTCCATTTTGTGCAGAAAAGTAGATATGATATTCATGTTTATCAATGTGAATGGAAAAACCAGGTGAGTTAACACACGGGCAATCGTCAGATCTCGCATGGGTTAACGGTAATATTACAGTGTAGTATAGGATTGAAATGTTCCTTCAATATAGTAGAACCCACTAATCCGTTGGGTCCAGGCAGCCTAAAGACACAACTGACTCGCTAGTGACCAGCTTTAAAAAGATCTCTTAAACATGGTCTATGTAACATATTTATTTCCCGTCGGTATAAAATGTTTAATAATGCAATCCTTTTCATTCATTGGAATTGATGTTTTCAGATCATTTTTTACAATAGTGTTTGACTGCAAATATACAAACAACAGTTGAATACCTGAGAGGCATAGCATGTTACTTTGTCCACACTTAACACACTATTCGATGGCAACGGAGCGCCATTAACATTAACAGGGCCGTGTTGTAAATTATTCGAAATGGCATTGGCAATGTGGTACTTAGTGTTGTAAGTCTGGAAATCTGACTCAGATAACTTGGAATAACCACCGAGCAAACCAAACCCTTCACTGAGTTGAAACAACACAAAAAGCAACAGGATTGCTGCCTTCATGGAACACATTTTATATAAAATTAGCAGAAATCTAAAAAGAAAACAAAATTAATGATTTGAAGAAGAACAAAAATTGTACAGCCCTGTATGGAAAGTACGTCAATTTTCGCCGAGATCTCGAGTGTGCACGCGCCAAATATTTAAGTGTGCAGTGTGCAAACGTCCAAGAATGCACACTTCAAGTGTGCACACAAACTCCTTTTCATAACTGTTTTACCAAAATCTTAAAAAAACGTATTATTCTATCCTCAATCTTTCGTGTCCGTCAGCTAACATATCTATCTACATAACTAAAAATGTACGGAAAGTAATTTACCCGAGGTGCAGAGGTAGGTTTACAAGTTTATTGGAAATTATACGATGTTTATACTGCCAGCTCGCGAGCGTGTGTGAAATTACCCAAGTGTGCAAAGACGCAGGGAAAAAAAACTCGAGTTGTGCAGCTGCTGTACTTTCCATACTGGAGTAGAGGCAGGGAGAAGTTAGAATGTAAATTTTTTTTCTCTGCACTAATACGTAGATAAGGTATTTAATGGAGATTCATAAAGATTAAAGACTGGTAAAAATCAGGACCAAAGTCAAGACAGTTGATACATAAACCATCCAAATATAAGTCCACAGACCGTATTAAAGACGAACTACTTAATATATATATGCATGCACACTTTAACTAGTTCAGTATAAATCAATCAAACATATTTATTTGTTAAATAAACAATAATAAAATAAATTATATTAAAGTTAGCAGTAACTTTACACTATAATCAGCAACAAAACTTTATATATCGTCAACACTTCATGCTACCATAAATAAAGTAAACTAATCGAAAAATAGATCTCACGCAAACTCTAAAACCTTTTACTGTTGTTGTTTACACACATCACGGGTTCTTGCTCAGCTGCGACAACTAGTGACGACTTTTTTTCGCTAGTAGGATTTTTTTATTTCCGTCAATGAGAAAACGCTAGGCTGGTGGAATTATCAGACCGGCAATGATCTGATTACCTCGCAAACACATACCTTACGCCCAAATGCGAATTACTGAGCTATTCAAGGGTTTTGTATATAATTAAGTAGTTTAATTTATTTATTTCAAACCATAATATCAATGTATGATTGTATAAAAGATAGTATTTTTGTACGGTCGTGTGGCCGAATGGTTAACGCGACAGAAATGCCGACTCTTAAACAAAAAACGGTCCTTGTGACGAGCCCATCATGGCTTTGAAACTTAGCTCGGTAAAAAAAGAAGATCCCGCCCACCGTCGGGTTACCGAAGCTATTGTAGTGTGTTCTGTTTAATTCACATGTTCCTTCTATTAAGTAGAACCCATAAAACCGCTGGGTTCAGGCAATGTCTGTGAAGTGCTTTGCACAAGGACACAATCGATTAGCTAGCGACAAGTTTCGAACCAGAAACCCTTTGGCTGAAAGGAGACGCACTTAACCACTAGATTACTATGTCGGACCAACGACGTTGGTCGGACATGTACTGTAAACTTTTTAATAGATAATATACAATTTAATAATATTAAAACACACTCGAAAATTATTACAGGTTTTAACTTCTCAACTACCGGGGAAATGAATAAATACAGTGGAACCCCGCTTACCTGACCACCCATGGGACCGTCATCAAGCGGTCGCGTTAGCGGGGTGGTCGTGTTAGTGGATTTTGATTTGGAGCACGTTGTCATCATATGCAGTCAAAACGTCTGCCTTTTTACCAATTTTTTACCAAGTGCTATTATTTTTATCAGATACTGCAGAATAAATTTAAAACAACTGTTAGTACTAAAATTTATCTTGTAAAAGTCAGTTCTGTTTGCCAAAATTTTCTTTGTCTGTGTGTACGCGCTCTTTTATTCTCATTGTTTTGATCATAAAAGAAATTTAACCTGATTATTTTGGTGACAAAGGCATATTATTTAGCACGTTTGGTCACCTAAGCGGAGTTAAATTTGAAGTTTTGGACCAAAATATGGCGGTCGTGGTCTGGAAACCGGGGTGGTCGCGTTATTGAAACAGAATACAATGCAATACCATAGTAAATTATTTGGGACCGCACTGAAGTGGTCCTGATAAAGGGGTGGTCGTGTTATCGAGGTGGTCCCCAAGCGGGGTTCCACTGTATAATATAGAAACCTATTTTTGTAACAAACTCGTGCAAACTTGTATAAGGGAAATCCCCTGTTCGAGATTTTTTACATGTTGCACATTTATAAGCGATTATTGATGTTTAAAGAATTAGTGTATTACCGTGTAGAAGTATTGGACATTTAATTTAGGATATCCTATCTTTAACAGTTTAATACAATTGTAGTTCAGGGTGCTTTGTCAATAATAATTTTATAATTTTAGACCTAATATCAGTAATGCACGTTTGACCTTAGATATAGTATTTTATCCTGTATGACCATTTAATACTTAAGACATCTTATGGTGCTCATTTGAGCTTTGGTACATTTTTTCCACGCATTTGACCTATTTGCATTTCAAGATCATCTTTACTTGTCATATCGGTTGAAACGACATGGAAATTACAATTTAATGGTGAAACAGTTGAATCTAACTGTTAACTTAATAATAAAACTTCATCACTAAAAATTTAAAGTCGGCCATGCCGAAATATGCTGTCCCAACTATTTTTAGGGTGTATGTATGCGTTGTTATCCGAGGGCCAGTATGGAAAGTACGTCAGCTGCACACTCGAGATTTTTTATTGACGATCCCAGCGTCTTTGCACACTTGGGTAATTTCACACATGCTCGTGAGCTGGCAGTATAAACATCGTATAATTTCCAACCAACCTGTAAACCTACCTCTGGAACTCGGGTAATTTACTGTCAGTACGTTTTTTGTTACGTAGATAGATATGTTTGCTGACGGACACGATAGATTTAGAATAAAATAATACGTTTGTTTAAGATTTTTACAAAATAGTAATAAAAAGGGGATTTTGTGCACACTGGAGGTGTGCACTCTTGGACGTTTGCACACTGCACACTTAAATATTTAGCGTGTGCACACTCGAGATCTCGTCAAAAATTGACGTACTTTCCATACGGGTCGCGAGGGTATCTCTAATCACTAAAGACGTTTTATAGTTGGTGCTGGACTTATTTTTTTCTAAATTGTAAGGCAATAGCTTTCTAATTTGCATATATGAGGTAAAAGTCCAACAATAAATTAAATTGCCACAATTCCACTCTTTAGGGCAGTGGTTCTTAACCTGTGGGCCCGTATGGAAAGTACGTCAATTTTTGACGAGATCTCGAGTGTGCACGCGCCAAATATTTAAGTGTGCAGTGTGCAAATGTCCAAGACACTTAAAGTGTGCACAAAATCTCCTTTTTATTACTATTTTGTAAAAATCTTAAACAATCGTATTATTCTATTCTAAATTTATCGTGTCCATCAGCTAACATATCTATCTATCTAACAAAAACGTACTGACAGTAAATTACCCGAGGTCCAGAGGTAGGTTTACAAGTTTATTGGAAATTATACGATGTTTATACTGCCAGCTCGGAGCGTGTGTGAAATTACCCAAGTGTGCAAAGACGCATGAAAAAAAACTCGAGTGTGCAGCTGCCGTACTTTCCATACTGTCAAAGGGGTAATTTGGCATTTTAAAAGGAGTAACATAAATTTTGTCATGCGCTTCTCTTCTAAAGTCTCAATTTGTTTTACTCATAACCATGCTATTTGTGATGTCATAAACTAGAACTAGAGTTTCTCGTAAATATCTGTTTTAATGTTTTTCTAAAAAGGGGTAATTGAAATCCATCTAAACTTTTTGGCAGTAACAACAGAAAAAAAAGGTTAAGAACCACTGCTTTAGAGCTATACTTAATTACTTAACAAGTTAAAATTTTGTGACAGAAAACCCTAAAATAGAAGGATGTCCTTAATTAAACATTTCGCCTGTGGTTTTCTTTCTTCCCAAATGCGAAACTCTGTTTTGCCGATGGTTGGCAAACGTTTATACATAAACTATGATCACGAAATAGAGGAGTCATTTGAAGCATCATCAGACGAACCACAAAACCTTATTCAATCTGTCAACAAAGCTACTCTTGTAGGACAACTCAAGTACGACCCGTATACAATAAATGCCGACGGAAAACTTATCGGTTACAACTTAGTTGTGGAAACAAAGTCTTTAATGAAAACTGAGGACCAAGTACCTTATACAAAGAATGTGTACCATTCTGTCAGCTGTTTCAACAAACGCTTTTTCCCGATATTAAATAACATACAAGTTGATGATTGGGTTATGGTGGACGGGTACATGGCTTACTATGCCAAAGAGATACACGGTGAACATATCTATAGGATGACTGTACGTGCTACCAATTTAGTGCCAATTAAAAATCCTATTTAAAGCAGCATAACAAAATTAATTTGATGCTACCTGTTTAAAATTAAGTTCTTAAAAGAAACAATGTCTTTTATTTGTGAATTTATGGTTCTTTTTTAACAAAATATTATCCTGTTCCTGTATTTTATGTGAATTGTGACGCTTCATATCATACTTTACGGCACTTTTTATTTTTTTGAATATAAAAGCAAGTAAAGTAATTTCAATTTTACAACTAGCTAAATACACAAGATGAACGCATGCTAAAGTGGAAACTTTCTTATTTAAAATATCAAAGTGCACAGCAATGAGAAGGCCAATAATGATTAAACCACAAACATTATTTGAATAATTACCTAGCTGCCAATCCAAATTTTGAACTTTACATGTTAAATTCCTTTACAGATTTAGGTATTTGTGATGGCATTAATTATCAAACATTTATCCCGTGGTCTGATTTTCTCCCAATTTCGACATTCCACCGCATTTTCGTTGGTTGGGAAGCGGAATTACACAAACTACGACCATGAAATGGAAGAATCTGAAGCCTCACCAGAAGAACAGCAAAACCTTCTGCAATACGTCAACAAAGTCACGCTTGTTGGAAAAATCACGAACGACCCAATACCTTTGAAAAGGGACGAACACACTTTCGGTTACAATTTTGTTGTTCAGACGCAGTTTAAATTGAAAACTGAGGACCAAGTTCCGTATACAAAAAATGTGCGCCATTCTGTCAGCTGTTTTAACCAACGTATTTTACCGATACTATCTGAATTGAGGCCTAATGACTGGGTTATGGTAGATGGGCATATGGCTTACTATGCCAAAGTAGTAAATGGGGAACGTGTCTATAAAACGACCGTACGGACCAATAATGTAGCACCAATTAAAAAAGTCTAAATGGATCTTGTTTTTGTATTAAATAACTACAAAAATAATGGACTTAGGCATATGTATAATATAAATTTAATAAACAACACAATACCTTTTGTTGCAGCATTTGTGATTTCTTTTTAAAAAATATCGTCCTTTTCTGTACCGGTATTTTATGTGGATTGTAAAATTTTAAATTTACTCGAACGTAATTTATGTTTTCTAATGCTAACGATAATTGTTTTTGCAGGTCTGGATTTATAGTTTTATTTAATAACTGAGTAGATAACTCTTGCCGATTGTGCAGTCAATACTGAGGGGTCATGTCTCGTTTGATTGTCAAAAATCTCCCCAGTAAAATAAACGAGAAGAAACTGAAAAATGAATTTGAGATGTATGGCACCATCACTGATATAAAGCTGATGTACAGTAAAAGTGGGAAATTTCGACGTTTTGCGTTTGTTGGGTATCAGCTTTCCGAAGATGCTGACAAAGCAAAATCGAAGCTCGACAAAAGTCTGCTTTTGAATCAGCAAATATCAGTTGAAACATGCAATGATTTTGGGGTAGATCAGAAAATAAAAGAACATTATTTGGATTTCAACAAAAATCAACTTTCTGATCAAGTTAAAAAGACGAAAAAAACGAAACCTTCGGATTCAGATTTCCTAAAATCAAAGCAAAACAACGCACTGGAGGATGATGATAATGATGGGTCAGATGGGGATTCCCCAACCAACAAGGAGGCAAAAAATCAGTTTGTGGTCAAAATGAGGGGTTGTCCTTTCAATACCAATGAGAAACAGGTGAAAGAATTTTTTTTCCCTGTGAAACCGACGCAAATAAACATGCAGAAGACAGAACATGGCAGTAGAACTGGTTTTGTTTTCTGTCAATTTGCGTCCGAGGCGGATAGGGAGTCGGCAATGCAGCACAACGGCGATTACATCAAAGGACGTTACATCGAGCTGTTTAAACACTTCACAAAAAATCGGGAGAGAGATACGCCGTACTATGAAAAAGCATGGATGAAGAAGGTCGCTGAAGGACATAAAGATTGTGAAATTGAAGAAATTTCAGAATCGGGGAGAATATATGTCCGTAACTTGGCCTACACGGCTACTGAGAGTGATTTAGAAAAGTTATTTGAGACGCATGGACCTCTATCTGAGGTTAGTATTCCATTGGACAGTTTGACTAAAAAAAGCGTTGGTTTTGGGTTTGTAACATACATGATACCGGAGCATGCGTTAAAAGCTTTTAATTTGTTGGACGGTACTGTCTTTCAAGGCCGTATGATACACATTCTTCCCGCAAAAGGAAAAGTTAACAACCAGAATTCGTCGTCGGGCGATAATAATTCTGATTATAAAAAAGGGAAGCAAGATTCATTGAAACTTTCAAGTCAAAACACTCACAATTGGAACACGCTATTTATGGGCACAGATGCTGTGGTTGACGCCTTGGCTGAAAAATATAACGGGGATAAAAGTGAAATTTTAAACTCCACCGACAAGCACAGTGCGGCGGTGCGTGTAGCGCTTGGTGAAACTCTGTTGGTGCAAGAAACTCGGGAATTTTTAAGCAACAACGGTGTTTCTCTCGACGCCTTTTCACAGCCGAGTGCAGAGAGGAGTAAAAGTGTGATCATCGCCAAGAACTTGCCTGTTGGCTCTACGTGCTCGGAGCTGCGGGAAATGTTTGAAAAGTACGCTGAGCTGGGAAGGGTTCTCCTTGCTCCTGCTGGCGTGACAGCCATCATTGAATGCCTGCAGCCCGGCGAGGCGAAAACCGCGTTCACGAAACTCGCGTATAGAAAATTTCATCACTCCCCATTGTACTTGGAGTGGGCGCCCATCGGTGCTTTTACAACGACATTTAAGGACTTTAATAAAAAGGAAGACAGTCCAGCTGCAGAAGATGATGCCAATATTTCAAGTGAAAAAGAAGATTCATCTGCAGAAAATGAGGAATTGGAAGAAGACGTAACAATTTTTGTGAAAAACCTAAATTTTGCAACAGTTGAAGATGATTTAAACAAACATTTTGCAAAATGTGGGGCACTAAAGTCTTGTTTGATTAGCAGAAAAAAAACTCATAAGAGTAATGCATTGTTATCCATGGGTTATGGTTTTGTGTGTTTCAAAAAGAAAGCAGATGGACAGAATGCTTTAAAAACTATGCAGGGTTCAATATTAGATGGGCACAAGTTGGAATTAAAATTGTCCGAACGAAAAACTCGTCCAAACGTCGGTAAAAAACGAAATTTCCAAGTTGAGAAAAAACAACCTTCGACGAAAATTTTGGTCCGAAATGTCCCATTTCAGGCGAATTCAACCGAAATTACGAGTTTGTTTAAGTCTTTCGGTCAACTGAAATCGGTCCGAATGCCTAAGAAACTGGGAAGTGTTTCAACGCAGTCTGGGAGTCATCGGGGATTCGGTTTCGTCGATTTTGTCGCCAAACAGGACGCTAAAAAGGCGTTTGAAGCGCTGTGTCACTCGACGCATTTATATGGTCGCCGGTTGGTCCTGGAATGGGCTGATGTGGATGAAGAGTCTGTGGAAGGTCTTAGGAAGAAAACTGCTGACCATTTTCACGAACAAACCAAACGCAGAAAGGGAAAGGAAGAATTTGAGAACGCGCTTAACACTCATACTGATGACGATTAACAATTTATCAAAACAATAAATTTGATTTTGAATAATTTTATCATGTCGTGTTTTTTTTGCAAATCTTTTAAACCCTCTTTCCAATGAGAAGTCTAGATTCTTCTACTTGTTTAAGCAACAGTTAATAATTAACAGAGAACCCGATAAAGTGCTGCATAAGTTAATATTGCGTATCAATATATTGCAGAAGCTGTATTAGAGCCTGCTTTGTCGTATTAAAAACGATTTAGTTAACAGTTTATTTTTCACACCGGTATATACAATTATTTGAAAGGGTGCAATTTTTGGGCAGATATTAAGATTATGGTCTGTTCTGCTGGTAAACTTGGTTGAAAAATTAAAATGTCACCAAGAAAGATGAAGTTACCATCAAGATTGCCTCTTCTGCTGGTGGGCGATTCTGTGCTTATGCCTGGCTCATCTAAGAGGATTCAAGGTACCTTTGCACCTTGAATTTAGTATAGAAAATTCATGTTTATCCCCGTGAATGGGAGAACCAAGGGGGTTAACACACGGGCAATCGTCAGATCACCTCGTGCCCATCGTCGGGTTACTGGAGCTATTGCAGTGTGTTATATATGATTCTGATTTTTATTCAATTTAGTAGAACCCATTAATCCGCTGGGTTCGGGCAATTTCCGTTAAGTGCCTTGCCCAAGAACACAACCGACTAGCTAGCGACCAGTTTCGAACCAGCAACCCTAAGATTCATATGCAATCCATACCTGCCCACACAGTGTCGACACCACGAAACATGAAGTTGGTAAAGGAGTATTTGCTGCAAAGCACTTCACTGGGATCCACAATAATTGGGGTAATCCCCGACACCAAGGACCCACTTTCTCCAGGTATGCACATCATCAAAGGAGGAAAAACTCTCACTAAAATCTTTTAAGTAAAATTTCATTTTTGATTTTTTTCCACTGTGGCCCACATTTTCCGGGCCACCCCTTCTCCTAAAGATGACTCCCCCATTGCACGGGTCGCTTTACCGCACACTTTTCTTCGAGGCTTAGTGCAATTTTTTAAAAACATTTATTTTTATTTAGTTTTTTTATGTCGGTTTAGCGGCCACGCCTAATTATACCGAAATTTGATAATTGATTGGTTTTTAGACGTGTTCTAACGACTGTCGTTTTGCCATTTTTTCCCATTTTCCTAATTTTTATCCAAGGTCCTGCTTTGTGTTTTCATCGTGGAAACAAAAAATAAAGTAAAATAAAACTACAAAAAACTGATTCTAACACTTCCCCAAGCAATAATCTCAACCACAAAACTAAAGCGAAATTTATCTAACACTTACTGCGCTTATCTTTATTTTAGTTTGCAGTTTTTATCTTTCCTCTTTCAGTTTTAACCCCTAGGTATTTCTAGAAATATGATCTCAGTGATTCAAAGATTATTACATTGTTTCTTTCATTGTATTTTTTTTAAATGCTTTTTGTACTGTCCAATGAAACATAGAAATATTCTTCCTTATGTACAAAATGTAATTTCCGTACACTGTATAATTCTTACATCATATTTGTTGTTGGACAAAAGTGTACATGCAGCAATTTACAATTGACTTTTTGCCTAATTTAGACTTTTTTTAAAAACAAGTCAATCAAATAATGTTTTTAATTTTTTTTAAGTTTTTGGCCTTGCATCTTTGCATTGAAGTGTAAGTGTCAACCTACCACATCTACCATCATTTACCAGCCATGGAAGTATCTTGTCCTACTCCCATGGCCTCTATTTTTTTGGGGGGTGGGTGGGGTTAGCGGCCACGTCTAATTATACTGAAATTTAATAATTTATTGCTTTTTTAGACATGTTCTAACGACTGTCATTTTTCCGTTTTTTCTGTATTCCATATTTTTTCAATAGTCCTGCTTCATGTTTTCATCGTGGAAACAAAAAATAAACTGAACTATTTCAGGTGACGTTCCCGAAGATATCCACCGGACTGGGACAGCTGCAATAGTGGTGCAGGTCACCGGCACGAACTGGCCGAAACCGCATTACACGATGCTGACACATGGCTTGTGCAGATTCAATGTGGACCAGATAATCAGGGACACACCATACATAACTGCTAAGGTGGGGGACAACTTATAACTTTGTGTTTTTCCAAAATAATTACTGGTCAGGGGTCGTGGTGCCAATTCACAAAAACTTCTACAGCCGGATTATCGGTGGTTGTACAAATGTCAAAAGCAGTATTTCTTATAAAAGCCGATAGCTTAAACAACTATACGTTGGGTAACTCATGGGTTTATCAAAAGCAGTATGTGGTGGTGAAATGGTTAGTGAGAATGATATACATATCAATTGTGTTCAAAAGACAATGTTAGCGACAAGCACATTATGGGTTCAAGCCTGGTAAAAAAAGTCAGTATCTGCACCAAATGCCAGGATTTTTATAGCTTCAACAACTCAACTGTGGGCACAAGTTATCTGGCGACAGTCAGTCAACATAGATCCCTTAACCATAAGTAATTCAACCTTTTGTTTACATGGATTTTAATCAATATGGAGCATAGAAAGCTAAGTAAAAAATGTCGTTAATATTTATAAGTTTAAACAATTTAGTTTTGTACATATTTAATCAAATTGTAGAAGTTTTCAAGACAGATCTCCAAAACTCCCTTCAATCCTTTCTGTGCAATAAACTATAAACATTATTCAGGTGACCCAAGTTGGGAAGTGGCCTTCGGAGCCAGACGACACACGCGAGCCGGATGACACGGTCACAGAACTCGCCTTGCAGCTTCGTAAAGACGCATTGGAGCTTGTCGCGGCGCTTGACATGTCGGTGCCGGTTGTCGCTCGATTGCGACAACTCCTTGACAGACTGCCAGACCACTCGTTGCCCGACGTGCTTGCCGCCATTGTCCGTTCGTCCACTGAGGAAAAACTTAAGGTGAAGAAAGGTTTATTCATCTTACCCAATCGGTTATTCTTGCGGTGTAGTGTAAAGCGTTTTAGCCGAAATGTTGCAGGTTCTAAACTGTTCGCTAGCTGGTTGGTTGTTTCCTTGGGCGGAAATTGTTTCAACTTGTGAAAACCCCCTTGGTTTTCCCATTTACGAGGATAAACATTAGTGCTGTGCCGATCAGGTTTGATCATTAAAATCCTTGCCGATCCGATCGCGATCTGGATCGCGTCCAAAAAACGCTTATTTTATGACGCGAAAATGCAAACTATAAGAGAAATATAGTTCAACTTTACAGCAATCAAGCGATTTAACAGTTATGTACACTACTTAACTGTACAAATCAAGCTTAACCTAAAGTTTAACTTAAACATACAAAATTTTGAATATTAATTCGGTTTGTGGTAAAACGTAAATATATATATTATTATAATCGATATATAGCGTATTGCGTATATATTTGGTCGCAGCTTTGCTGTGATTATACAGGGGCGATTGCGTTTTAATATCATATGCTCCAATGAAACGACAAATTAGAAAAACAACCAGACGCTTCAGGTAGTTAAAGCTATATTCCAAGTAAAAGTTTTATATTCGGTAGCGAGTGTTCTAATGACAAATTAAAAAGCTAATCCGTTACTTTGACTTTATTTATCAAGCAATCTTCGGCCAAGCGTGTACTTATGTTTCTTTAGTATAAACAGTCTGTAATCAATTAAAAATATAAATCGAAAAATGCGTTAAAACTTATTTTACGCATTTCACACAGTTAAAATTTTCAGGTTTAAAAATGTAACAATTTATTGTTGTTTGCATGATTTAGTTTTAAAGAATGACTAATTAGATCACCGCTACGGTAATGCCTTGTTGAATCTATTCCCGCCCTAACTAACTTGATTTTTTAAACTACTTTTTAGTTACACCTATAATTGCGGAGATCATTTAATTTCCCATACGCGCACATACACCTTTGGATATAACATCTATTTCGCCCTTTATTTCACGCGAGTAACGAAAGTCGAATGTTTTACGTCGCCACGATTAAATTATTTTATAACTCGGTTCTTTGTCTGCAAACCAGACGGTTATAACCTAACCGAAAGCCAAAGGTTTTTGTTAGTATTGGGTGCGCTATATTCATATACACAAGCTTAGTATAGAGGCGTACAACAATCACTGGCGGCTATATTATCTTATTTTGTAAATAGGGCTTTAAAAGTAACTCTATAACACTAGCGCATGTAATACGCGTAGTGCGTTTCTCCTTTCCGAAAGCGCATCTATCGTGCGAAGACGTCCGAACATTTTTTAAAGCGAGAGCTCGAAAAACAACTTGCATTATCGCATCGCGGTTTGTGCCAATAGAAGATACAATACCATAAATGTCAATTGTGGTCTAAAGTCAACACGAGAAGTTTATACAATTTATTCACTAATTTTTTTTTGGTTGGTGTTTTACTCGGTTTGCACGCATTTAACGTTCGCGATTTTTACCGCCATGATTGCGATCGCTTTTTTCTTCAAGATAACCAAAATATCGCGATCGCTTCGCGATCGGCACAGCACTAATAAACATAAATATCCTATCCTAACACAACAGGCGTCAACAGGTCATAACGCTAGGGGTGCAAAATTTGCATCATCACATTAAAGTATGAATGTTTTTGGGGTATGACATAAATACCTGTGCTCCCTGCCTTTTTAAAAGAATTGTTGCACTGTTAAAAGATTATCAATGTTTTTTTGCTGTTTTCTGCATCTGCAACTTTAACCCGAGTTTTTTTGCGAGTTCATCATATTATTGTATCTGATTTTGAGCACATGGCAGTCAGAACAGACAAGTTTTATGAATTTCAGTCCGTTTATTTTATCTTCATGGGTATGGTGTAATACACTCTGATCACTAAACCAAATAATTACAAAATTTTCTCAAAGCTACGAATTAGTTTTTTCAACCCATGTTTATTCCCAGGATAGGCAAATTGTATAGTGGAAATGTCTGAAAATGGTTAAGTTATCTAAACCTACCATTTAGTTGAGGGAGCTGCTACAGGGTGTTTAGTCTTAGTAGTTACCTTCAATCTATAAACAGTTGGTTGAAGGAAAATGTATAATACAGTTTGTTTAACGTTTGCTGTATAATACAGTTTTTGAATATTTGCTGTATAATATAGTTTTTGAATGTTTGCTGTATAATACAGTTTTTGAATGTTTGCTGTATAATACAGTTTTTGAATGTTTGCTGTATAATACAGTTTTTGAATGTTTGCTGTATAATATAGTTTTTTGAACGGGAGGTTACGTTAAAAGCTATTAGGATATTTCTTTCATTTTTTGTTCAACTTATAATTCACTGAATTTAAGCGATGTCCACAAAG
>CH003273.1:0-53920 GCA_000149265.1 Ciona savignyi
CATACCCGTGGATAAAGCCTGGCTTCCCACCCACTAAGGATATAAATGAACCAACCTTCCACACACTGTAATAGCTCCAGCAACTCGACTGTGGCCATAAGGTGTCTTACGATGCCCGTTGATAAAGCCTAGCTTCCCATCCTAGAGTATATAAATAAACCAACCATCTACACACTGTAATAGCTCAAGCAACTCGACTGTGAGAATGAGGTGTCTTACGATACCCGTGGATAAAGCCTGGCTTCCCACCCACAAGAGTATATGTAGTACCAGCGCTCTAACTTTTACACGTTTTTTTACCAGGATAAGACAAGGGTAGACATAGGTGAGGTATTTATTGGGTATTCACGCAGCGTTCAGCCATTTAAAGCACTGTACACATGGGCACAGCTTAGGTTAGTATAGGGTAAGGTTGAGGGAGGGGCTTAGCCAAGTGAGGCCAACCGAGTAATCTCTCTAATATTATGGAATTGTACACGGTTTATATAATAATTATAACACGGGTTTGTACACGAGGCTTGGCATGCTGTTAACATAGGAGGCGTTCAACTAATTATTATGCGTATCTCTTCAATGCAATTAGATTTTTTTCACAATTTTAAATTGAAGTTTGTATCTGCAACCTAAACTCAAAAACTCTCTTAAAAATTTGAAACCCATACCCCTTCGTACATCGGCAACTTTTATCCAACAAAACAGCTAGCAGATGCAAAATCAACACCTTTATTTCACAAAGCACTGCTCCGCTATTACAAAACTTTACAGCTAAACGAGAACACCGGCGCGCAGCCTAGCACATGCTGCTTTCAACCAAACAAACATTGGGGAATCACCACCATTGTTACTCAGCAAAATACTCGTTTAAAAACGATGACTCATGGAGGGTAACACTCGTCACATCCTGTGGGGCATAGAGGTCTTAATTCAGGGGTTCTTAAACTGGGGGGCGTGGAAGCTTCTCAAGGGGGGCGCGAGCATGACAGTGACATATTGCAGGGTTCGAATTAACGATTTTGAAACGATTCGCGAAATGCGTGGGATACGAGAAAATCGTTTTCGCGCTTTAGCTATTTTTAATTGCCTTAGAATGCGGTTTCAGAACCTCTCAAACTAATCTTTAAAGCCAGAAAGATAATTCATTAAGCAAACAGTACCGTTATTAAAGGGAAACTGAAGTCAATTTTAAGAATATCTTAATAAATGGAAAAAATACGCTGATTTCAAAAATCAAATCAGTTTCTTCCAATATTTTTTGGTTAAAGAGTTATGAGCAAATATGTATTTTATTTTATGTTAGGGGATTTCCCGTATTACGTCACTGACGTTGTTAAGATTTCGTGCCTATATGCATTGTATACAATCATGTGTCAGTTTAGAGGTGAATTAGTAACAGAAGCGGCCTGCAGGAGCGTTGTATTTTCGTTTTTATTATGGAGACTTAGCATAACACTTGTCATATAGTCTTACTGAACCAATGTACATGGTGACAGCTTACTTTAAACGCGGTCATTAAGGCCTGCACGGTCCTGGACCTAAGCTGAATGCTGAGGTATACAGGTCTCGTATTTAAATGACTTTAGAATAATAAGTCTTAGCAATTTATATCATAAATAATAAAAGTAAAAACAGAACAAGAAAACTAGAACAGAATGCATTAAACTGTAACTGCCAGCAATTTATAGAAATAAACCAGCCATTAGGCAAAGGCTAGACTATGCGGTGGGAAAAGCCTTTCTTTCATGGTTTACCTTGGCTGTTTGTATAATGTTTTGCTGTTGTGTATGTGGTGCATTTAATGTCTGCTGTTATTGAAACTGAGCATTAGCCTACTGGTTGAGTATACCACTTATTGCAAAAACCAGTTAATCCACAGTTGAGTACCTGATGTGTAGTCTGACAATAAGTACACAGCAAGCACTCAGATAAGTAAGTAAAGAATATATATAATAGATCTTTACTTAACTACCCAAATAAGTTAATAAGAATATACCACATTTCTAATTTAGTTCTTTTTATTAGATATTGTAAAATGCCTAAAGTTAAGCCACTGAGAAGGAAGAAAAAGTGATTGGAGTATATTGTTTTGCTCCAGGATGTACAAATTCCTATTACAGCACACGAAATTCCAATCCACCTGTGCTCTTCCATCGATTTCCTCACAACGACAAAAACGGTTGAAGCAATGGATACAACAATGCAAGCGTTCTAAACTACCTGGAAAAAGAACCGCAGTGTGTAGTGCACATATTTGTGACAAGGATTATCATAGTAAAATTGTATTTGACTCCAATGGAGTAGCCAAGATGATGAAAACAAACCACTTGGTGAAAAATACAGTTCCAACAATTTTAAATTTTTCTGATTATGATTTTAAACATAGTGATCAACCCAGTACATCAAGTGCAACTTCAAGAACTTCTTTATCCAAGCAGATAATTGAAAAATAAGGGCTTTTAGTAATGCAAGTCCAGTCTGGCATTATTTTGTGCACAAATGCATGTACATTCATGCAGCATAAACATTCTTGCAGTGGGTCCATAAGAATACAGTTTTTGCAACGGCACCAAGTCATGTCAATAGGTAATGTTTCTAAATAAACATTTTCTTCTATGGGGCTTGCATCTTCAAAGATACTTTAACACGTTTTCCTTGGTTCAAACGCACATGACTAAATTTGTGTTGTTTTATTGTGTACAATAAAACTTCTTTCATCCATGCCAGAATGCTGAAAACTGTCATCCATTTTAGTGTTACAACATTAACTTAAATTTACTCTAGAAATGAAGAAAACAAAAGAAATTTGTTAAAACTTCTATGCATATGTATACCAAATCTCTCACACTCTCAGTTTGTAGCCTAGGGGTTGATAACAACATTGCTAGTCTACGTTGCAGATTATGGCTATATATTGAAAAGCAACAATCATGAAAGAAATAGGCTGTTCCCACCGCATAGTCTGATCTTTGATTGATGGCTGGTTTATTTCTATAAATTGCTGGCAGTTACAGTTTACTGCCTCCTGTTCTAGTTTTCTTGTTCTGTCTTTACTTCTATGATTTATGATATAAATTGCTAAGACTTATTATTCTAAAGTCATTTAAATACGAGACCTGTATACCTCAGCATTCAGCTTAGGCCCAGGATCGTGCAGGCCTGAATGAGCGCGCTTAAGGTAAGCTGTCACGCGGGTACATTGGTTCAGTTAGGCTATATGACAAGTGTTATGCTAAGTCTTCATAAAAAAAACAAAAATACAATGCTCCTGCAGGCGCTTATGTTACTAATTCACCTCTAAACTGGCACATGATTGTATACAACGCATATAGGCACGAAATCTCAACAACGTCAGTGACGTAATACGGGAAATCCCCTAACATAAAATAAAATGCATATTTGCTCATAACTCTTTAACAAAACAATATTGGAAGAAACTGATTTGATTTTTAAAATCAGCGTATTTTTTTCCATTTATTAAGATATTCTTAAAATTGACTTCAGTTCCCCTTTAAGTAGTAATGATAAACTGCAATAAACGTGTCGTGAGTTAATGCATGTAGGATAGGACGAATATCGACGAAACGAAGCCTTTGAAACGAGTAATCTTACTTGTTAAAACACCATATAACCTTATTATAAGGTGTGTCGCATCTCAGCCAATCATAAATAAAGGAATCGTGGTATATTAACGCATATTGGCTATTGTTGCGTTGTGATAGAAATGCTTATTATGTGTCAATAATGCAAAGTAAAAGCAAGGTAAATAAATATAATAGTAATTCCATTGTTAAATGTTATGTTGAAGGCAAAATATGTTATATTAACGTGTTGATGATTTATTATTAAAAGTGCGCGAAATCAGTAACGGTAATTTATATTTTTGCGATTTTGTTAAATTTTGTAATTCGCGAACTTTAAAAAACGGTTCGCGAACCCTTGCATCCTTTACACTAAGGGTAATGGCAAATAAGTTATTGCTCTATTTTTCGTAAATTTGATTTTTGAGTAGGTGAGGCGTGAGCATGAATCACAAATCTCAAGGGGGGCGCGACTGAAAAAGTTTAAGAACCACTGTCTTAATTGGTTATACGCCATCTATAGCCCGAAGTAATGGGATTGAAACCCACCCCTGGCTATTACCTTCATTGACTCAGCGTGCGGATCAGGAATACGAAGTCACGTACGTTTCTGTAGACTTTGTGGGGTCGCTGAGCCGAACAAAAGAATGGTTTGGGAGGGTTGGGGTTTTGAAGGATTTCCTCAGAACCGAATAGATATGTCGTTAAATCTCAGTCAGGAAATTCATTTTTTGTGACAATTTTAAGATAAATCGGTCGTTGCGCAATTAATCCAAGTTAGAAATGGTGACGAAATCCTTTAATCAACAGAAACTGGAAGTGTCAAGTCCAGTCGAATGGATTCGTAGCGTGTGGCATGATCTTATAAACGAGCGTATAAATCACGCGTTTGCACAAAACCGCTACGACATGATGGAAAACCCTAAACACAGACTCCTAATTTAAGTTTGACTTGGCGCCAAATGTCTAGAAGTCTAAACTGTTGCAGCAGCTTAGTATCTTAATATCCAATCTATGCCCGTATTTGGGTTGCTATAACGACATGACCCGAATAAACGACGCAACAAAAGTTTGGTCGGTTGTTTTATTCATGAGATAAACTCAAAGTGGGATCATTTTCCTCTTAACCGACTTGGGGCTATACTAACAGTAGCTGTAGCATCCCTTGTAGTAGCGCACGCGGTAGCTGCAGCTGGTCCTGAAAATACAATGCGGTTATTGTCAGTTCACGCAATCTGTCACGCTGCAGCTTACCTGTAGGATTTGTAGTAGTAGCGATAGCATGGGGCGGTTGGGTATCTCACCGTCCATCTGAAGTAACCACCGTAGCAATAGGTTGGCATGCAGAAAGTCTGTTCTTTGCAAGTGTAGCAGCAAGCGTAATGAACGACCAATTGTGAAATGACCGCATTAAAGTTGTTAGCGCATTTAACCAACAAGTCATTGCAGTATGAATAGAGTTTCCCAGTGTAAGCTACAACCATGGTGTTAACCTCCGTGGGAAGGTCGTCGCCGTCGTGGAAGGTCTTCAGGAATTTCTTGTAGCTATCCAAGTGTGCAAACTTGAGCTGTAAGTTGATTCGTTGTAAGAATTACACATCGAAAAAATACCTAATACAATTACCTTCCCCATGCTGTCAAACATTGCGTCTTTCTTCGCTTGGTAGTAAGTAACGAGTTTGGTTCTGTAAGCAGCGATGCTCTCGGTTCTCTTCTTAACGCAAGCGTCGTAGTTGTCGCCAATCGTCTTGATGTAAGCCTTTACCTTTTCGCGATATTCTGCGATGCTCTTTGTGAATTTCGCGGTGCAGTCAAGCAAAAGCGCGATAAGCTTCGTCTTGTAAGCCAAAACAGCAGCCACCCTTTTATCTTTGAGTTCTTGTGTGAGCTTGGCGATTTCGGCTTTCTGTTCGTCAGTCAATTCCTCACTGTTGTTGCTGCAATGTCGGTTGTAATTAGGAAACACCAAGCGTATGAGATGAGCTTACTTACATGCAAATGTATTGGGAGGTGACGTATTTAATGTGCCATTCGTGTCTCTGCTTAATAATTTCGTTGTATTTGTTACAATACTCGATGTGGTATTGAGTCCACTTAGTTTTCCATTCGCCAAACTTTTTGATGTACTCCTTGATGGCCTCCTCCATCTTTAACTCGTGTTCCTTGATAATGGTGGCTCCGTCCCTGACCACCGCAGCTGGGGAAATCTCGGTTTCATTCACGGTCCCAAGTCGACCAGACATTCAACTTACCGACAGCACAAGTCTTCAAACCCTTGAAGCTTACTGGACTGAAGGGGTAATAGAAAGGTCTCAGACAACTCCTGACAACGCAGTAACTGCTGGTGTAGCGGTACCAACAACCGAGGCTTCGGCTGAAAGAAATATGTCGATAAGAAGGGTCACTTATTAGGAGGAGACTTACCAAGAGCTGTAGTAAGATTTCTTGTAGAACCTGAGGCAGGAGTTGCTCATATAGCAACGGTAGGCGCATCGGTAGTACGAGATGAGCTTAAGTTTGTACGCAACAAGCTTTTGGGCGTATGCCTGAACGAGTGTGTTGATCTTGGCGACTTCTTGATCGTGGTAGACCTGGATAACGGCATCGACTTTGGCCTTCTCCCAATCGGCGCTTCCTGAAACAACCCCCTTAATATTCTACTGAGATTTAATTTCTTTCGACTCACCATGGACCTTGTCGAGAACAGCTCTGTAGTAAGCCTTCTTCTTTTCCAGGATGGCCATGTGGTACTTGGTGAACTCGGAGACATGGGAGATACATTTGTTGACCAATTCTTGGACGTAAGTATTGATCTTTTCCGATCTGGTTGCGAGGCACTTGACGGCACTGAAAAGGAAGAAGAGCATCTCAGCATCTAGGCTTGTAAGAATATAGTTTGACTTACCCGTCGAGGAGCTTTTGGTGGTACTCTGTGATCGTCTTGATCTTTGCCAAGATATCTGCAGAGCATTTGCTAAGCGCTTCGGTTCTTTTCTTTTCAAGTTCTTCGTTGTAAGTCTTGATGGCGTCATCTCTCTGCGCGATGAGCTTCGCTTTGTCTTCATCGGTCTTGGCGCATCTGTTCAGGTTTGCGTTAATTCGACCTTGCACAGATAGAACCAGACAAAACTCACTCGATGTAGTAAGCGAAGTATTTGGTCATGTTGGTCTTGTACTGATCCTTGTAGCTCTGGATAGCCGCAGCAAGTTTTTGCGCAAAAGCCAACTTGCTGGCAAGCATCTTGCCGGCGATCTTCTGGAGAGCTTCCTTCAAGAGGTTTTCCATTTCGATTTTCACGTCATCGTTGCTCTTTTCTGTTTAGGGAAATACGTTATGTTTCTTCTCCTATATTGTACGCGAACATCGTCAGAATAATAACTTCAAAGATAAGGTGCTTACCAGTCCATCCTTCCTTTCCGCAGTCTTCACCAGGATAGACGTGGAGAATTGGTTCGTAGTACTTGTAGGAGCACCAGTTGCTTTTGTATTGGATCTGGTAGCAGTAGACTTGAGGCTTTGGGTAGACGATGTAGCGCCTGTAGCCGGTGCAGTAGCTATATCTTTTGTAGCCACAATAACCGTAACCGGAACCGTAACTCAATGCGTTTGCAGCCTGGAAGGTAAATAATCAGAAAAAAGTACAAATAGAGCAGACTTTCGCTTACCGCAATGCAGCCCAAAAGGAGAAGTAAAATCTTCATGGTTTGTCTTTTTCGATGCTTGATCAAACTCGACTGACTAACTGGATGAAATGCGCCAGTTTTATAGCCGAGTCGTTGCAAAACAACCCTCTTGAAAGTTGCTTGCCCTGGCATATGTTTTGCAACACATCGCCAACGGTTGCACGGAGACGCTGGATAAAGTAGCCACTTCAAGCCATCCTGGGCTCAGTCGAGTCGCGTTTGTACCAACAAACTGTTGCGATAGCGCGCAATTTTGAAGACCCAAGTGTCGTGTGTAGTGCTTGACGGCTCTTTTTTGCTGATACAAAACAAACAACATGTGGCTATGTTGTGTTTTAACCAACCGACGAAACTTGTTGTCGCAAAATATTTGTTCACGCTTTAACCTGTGCTGTAACAGGCAGCAGACTCATCTACCAAACTACTGAAATAACAAATATATTTCCCCGGCCGCACGATGGCGGTCGAAGCTGTTTGCTCGGCTTGACGGTGGCCACGAAACTTGTGGAATCAACGAATACATCATCTAACTTAGACAGTTTCGTAAATGAACATCAACAACAAAATGCTTGTGTTTGATGAATAACCGTGCAGAGGCACGAGTCATCCGGTGATAACAGTTGATAGTCCCTTTATTGGGGACTTCCCTAACCCACCAGGTTATAAATCACTTGAAGGACTGACTTGTGGAAATGTTGGCGAGAAATAATCAGTGATTAGAGCGCTGTGGATTAAGCTTGTAGCGCTGAGAAGTATGTGGTGCTTTTGCCGCCTAACACTCATAAATTAAAAATAAATCAAATACTGGATTGGTAACAAATATTTCGTTGGTTCGTTACAAAAATACAAAGTCGTCTATATTCCTGTCAGGTGTTATAGATGACGTATGAGGACCGATGAGGATCCCTCCAAATACAACACACGACATTTGGTGCTTTTGCGCGCTGTTGCAACAGTTTGTTGGTACAAACGTCGCTCGACTGAGCCCAGGATGGCTTGAAGTGGCTACTTGATCCAGCGTTTCCGTGCAACTGTGGCGATGTGTTGCAAAATATCTGCAAGATCGTTTTAATTTGTAAATGGATGTAAGGTGCAAAAGCACGGCATACTCCGGCGCGCTACAAGCTTGATCCACAGCGCTCTACCCACTAATTATTATTTCTCGCCGACATTAACGGTCGCATTACCCTTAGGGCCACACGACCGTACACCAGGCAAATATACATTGAATGTGAGAACTCATTTGCGCCCAAAGCACACACTTGCGGCATTCATCGACTCTTGGAGGAAATGCTCGGCACATGGAACCACATAGTTGCTGTTTTTACAGTCACAACAACTAATAGAAGCATTTGGGTAATAAAATGGCAACCGACACAAATAAACAATTTGAAATTTGGCGTCAGAATAACATTCTGATCGTAGCTGCACCGCTTGAACGTAAACACATTTACCTTGTTGATATCAACTTAATGTAAATCCCAAACATTCCTCCATTAATTTGTGACAACTCTTCAAATAATCAAAGCATTTGTTTCATGGTATTATCGAATTTAAAATCATTGCTTTGTGGAAAGGTATGTCGTAGTTTCCACCACGCAGGCCCAGTGCTAGCAACCGCGGGGCCCAATTAGAAATGTGATGACGGGGCCCCTACTCTTCATAGCAAAATTTATGGGTGTTTATATATCATAAAATACATACCAGTACATACAAACTACAAAAATAGACATTTAATACTTGCTATAAAACAAATTAAAGTTAATGTGGATGCTTATTTACGATATATTGTTTTACTTCCAAACATATCTATATTGTTTAGCAACCATATTCATTATGACGTAACAGGCAGACACAGAAATATAAATTCGACTTAGTTACGATGCATAACAAATTGATATTATGAGAAAGAATATTATTTCACTTTTTATTTTACGTTTCAGTAGTATTTTAAACCTCGTAATACAGAAAGACCCCCGCTAGCGCGGGGCCCCTTCAAGGTGCGGGGCCCAATTTGATCTAATTGGTCAAATCGGCCTAAAACCGGCCCTGCCACCACGTAATTTGCGGTTCTTAATTCGTATTGCTCCGTTGAATATAGGAATCGCACGGTCGTCCTACCAATGTCTTGTTTACGAGACTCAACTCCGTAGCCAACTTCACTGGTCGTTTAAAGCCATTCGGCAATTCGGCCACACATGCTGTATATGAATCGGTCGCGCTAACCATTCGGCCACACATGCTGTATATGAATCAGTTGCGCTAACCATTCGGTCACACATGCTGTATATGAATCGGTTGCGCTAACCATTCGGCCATACATGCTGTATATGAATCGGTCGCGCTAACCATTCGGTCACACATGCTGTAAATGAATCAGTCGCGTTAACCATTCAGCCACACATGCTGTATATGAATCGGTCGCGCTAACCATTCGGTCACACATGCTGTATATGAATCGGTCGCGCTAACCATTCGGTCACACATGCTGTATATGAATCGGTCGCACTAACCATTCGGCCACACATGCTGTATATAAATCGGTTGCGCTAACCATTCGGTCACACATGCTGTATATGAATCGGTCGCGCAAACCATTCGGCCACAAATGCTGTATATGAATCGGTTGCGCTAACCATTCGACCACACATGCTGTATATGAATCGGTCGCGCTAACCATTCGGCCAAACATGCTGTATATGAATCGGTTGCGCTAACCATTCGACCACACATGCTGTATATGAATCGGTCGCACTAACCATTCGGTCACACATGCTGTATATAAATCGGTCGCGCTAACCATTCGGTCACACATGCTGTATATGAATCGGTCGCACTAACCATTCGGCCACACATGCTGTATATAAATCGGTTGCGCTAACCATTCGGTCACACATGCTGTATATGAATCGGTCGCGCTAACCATTCGGCCACACATGCTGTATATAAATCGGTTGCGCTAACCATTCGGGCACACATGCTGTATATGAATCGGTTGCGCTAACCATTCGGGCACACATGCTGTATATGAATCGGTCGCACTAACCATTCGGCCACACATGCTGTATATGAATCGGTTGCGCTAACCATTCGGTCACACATGCTGTATATGAATCGGTCGCGCTAACCATTCGGCCACAAATGCTGTATATGAATCGGTCACGCTAACCATTCGGCCACACATGCTGTATATGAATCGGTCGCGCTAACCATTCGGCCAAGCATGCTGTATATGAATCGGTCGCGCTTACCATTCGGCCACAAATGCTGTATATTAATCGGTCACGCTAACCATTCGGCCACACATGCTGTATATGAATCGGTCGTGCTAACCATTAGGCCTCAAATGCTGTATATGAATCGGTCGCGCTAACCATTCGGCCACAAATGCTGCGTACTGTGTACGATTTTTTGCAAACAGTTTCATGCACACGTTGTTTGATTTATTCCTACCGGTGGCGCTGTTGATCTGCCAATTGGGTCGATGTTGGCGAATGGTTAATGCGACCGATACATATAACGACTTATATACAAAAACGGTCCTTGTGACGAGCCCATCATGGATTCGAAACTTGGCTCGGTAAAAAAAAAACGACCAGTGAAGTTGGCAACAGAGTTGAGTATCGTAAACAAGACACTGTTAGGACGACTGTGCGATTCCTATATTCTACGGAGCAATACGAATTATGAACCGCAAATTACGTGGTGGAAACTACGACATACCTTTCCACAAAACAATGATGATAAATTCGATAATACCATGAAACACACAGCTTGATTATTCTGGGACAAATGAATTGGGGTATATTTTGGATCCACATTAAGTTGATATCAACAGAGTAAATGTGTTTACGATCAAGCGGTGCTGAAACGGTCACAATGTTATTCTGACGCCAAATTTCAAGTTGTTTATTTGTGTCGGTTGCCATTTTATTACCCAAATGCTTCTATTAGTTGTTGTGACTGTAAAAACAGCAACTATGTGGTCCCATGTGCCGAGCATTTCCTCCAAGAGTCGATGAATGCCGCAAGTGTGTGCTTTGTGCGCAAATGAGTTCTCCCATTCAATATATATTTGCCTGGTGTACGGTCGTGTGGCCCTAAGGGTAATGCGACCGTTAATGTCGGCGAGAAATAATAATTAGTGGGTAGAGCGCTGTGGATCAAGCTTGTAGCGCGCCGGAGTATGCCGTGCTTTTGCAGCTTACATCCATTTTCAAATTAAAACGATCTTGCAGATATTTTGCAACACATCGCCACAGTTGCACGGAGACGCTGGATCAAGTAGCCACTTCAAGCCATCCTGGGCTCAGTCGAGCGACGTTTGTACCAACAAACTGTTGCAACAGCGCGCAAAAGCGCCAAATGTCGTGTGTAGTGCTTGGAGGGATGACGGCCCTTATACGTCATCAATAACACGTGACAGGAATATAACCGACTTTGTGTTTTTGTAACGAACCAACGAAATATTTGTTACCAATCCAGTATTTGATTTATTTTTAATTTAGAGTGTTAGGCGGCAAAAGCACCACATACTTCTCAGCGCTACAAGCTTAATCCAGAGCGCTCTAACCACTCATTATTATTTCTCGCCAACATTTCCACAAGTCAGTCCTTCAAGTGATTTATAACCTGGTGGGTTAGGGAAGTCCCCAATAAAGGGACTATCAACTGTTATCACCGGATGACTCGAGCCTCTGCACGGTTATTCATCAGACACAAAACTTTTGTTGTTGATGTTCATTTACGAAACCGTCTAAGTTAGATGATGTATTCGTTGATTCCACAAGTTTCGTGGCCACCGTCAAGCCGAGCAAACAGCTTCGACCGCCATCGTGCGGCCGGGGAAATATCTTTGTTATTTCAGTAGTTTGGTAGATGAGTCTGCTGCCTGTTACAGCACAGGTTAAAGCGTGAACAAATATTTTGCGACAACAAGTTTCGTCGGTTGGTTAAAACACAACATAGCCACACGTTGTTTGTCTTGTATCAGGAAAAAAGAGCCGTCAAGCACTACACACGACACTTGGGTCTGCAAAATTGCGCGCTATTGCAACAGTTTGTTGGTACAAACGCGGCTCGACTGAGCCCAGGATGGCTTGAAGTGGCTACTTTATCCAGCGTCTCCGTGCAACTGTGGCGATGTGTTGCAAAACATATGCCAGGACAAGCAACTTTCAAGAGGGTTGTTTTGCAACGACTCGGCTATAAAACTGGCGCATTTCATCCAGTTAGTCAGTCGAGTTTGATCAAGCATCGAAAAAGACAAACCATGAAGATTTTACTTCTCCTTTTGGGCTGCATTGCGGTAAGCGAAAGTCTGCTCTATTTGTACTTTTTTCTGATTATTTACCTTCCAGGCTGCAAACGCATTGAGTTACGGTTCCGGTTACGGTTATTGTGGCTACAAAAGATATAGCTACTGCACCGGCTACAGGCGCTACATC
This sequence comes from Ciona savignyi, assembly GCA_000149265.1. Classification (NCBI taxonomy): domain Eukaryota; kingdom Metazoa; phylum Chordata; class Ascidiacea; order Phlebobranchia; family Cionidae; genus Ciona; species Ciona savignyi. The sequence goes on from CH003273.1 coordinate 12,707, forward strand.
GTCTACCCAAAGCCTCAAGTCTACTGCTACCAGATCCAATACAAAAGCAACTGGTGCTCCTACAAGTACTACGAACCAATTCTCCACGTCTATCCTGGTGAAGACTGCGGAAAGGAAGGATGGACTGGTAAGCACCTTATCTTTGAAGTTATTATTCTGACGATGTTCGCGTACAATATAGGAGAAGAAACCTAACGTATTTCCCTAAACAGAAAAGAGCAACGATGACGTGAAAATCGAAATGGAAAACCTCTTGAAGGAAGCTCTCCAGAAGATCGCCGGCAAGATGCTTGCCAGCAAGTTGGCTTTTGCGCAAAAACTTGCTGCGGCTATCCAGAGCTACAAGGATCAGTACAAGACCAACATGACCAAATACTTCGCTTACTACATCGAGTGAGTTTTGTCTAGTTCTATCTGTGTAAGGTCGAATTAACGCAAACCTGAACAGATGCGCCAAGACCGATGAAGACAAAGCGAAGCTCATCGCGCAGAGAGATGATGCCATCAAGACTTACAACGAAGAACTTGAAAAGAAAAGAACCGAAGCGCTTAGCAAATGCTCTGCAGATATCTTGGCAAAGATCAAGACGATCACAGAGTACCACCAAAAGCTCCTCGATGGGTAAGTCAAACTATATTCTTACAAGCCTAGATGCTGAGATGCTCTCCTTCCTTTTCAGTGCCGTCAAGTGCCTCGCAACCAGATCGGAAAAGATCAATACTTACGTCCAAGAATTGGTCAACAAATGTATCTCCCATGTCTCCGAGTTCACCAAGTACCACATGGCCATCCTGGAAAAGAAGAAGGCTTACTACAGAGCTGCCCTCGATAAGGTCCACGGTGAGTCAAAGGAAATTAAATCTCAGTAGAATATTAAGGGGGTTGTTTCAGGAAGCGCCGATTGGGAGAAGGCCAAAGTCGATGCCGTTATCCAGGTCTACCACGATCAAGAAGTCGCCAAGATCAACACACTCGTTCAGGCATACGCCCAAAAGCTTGTTGCGTACAAACTTAAGCTTATCTCGTACTACCGATGCGCCTACCGTTGCTATATGAGCAACTCCTGCCTTAGGTTCTACAAGAAATCTTACTACAGCTCTTGGTAAGTTTCCTCCTAATAAGTGACCCTTCTTATCGACATATTTCTTTCAGCCGAAGCCTCGGTTGTTGGTACCGCTACACCAGCAGTTACTGCGTTGTCAGGAGTTGTCTGAGACCTTTCTATTACCCCTTCAGTCCAGTAAGCTTCAAGGGTTTGAAGACTTGTGCTGTCGGTAAGTTGAATGTCTGGTCGACTTGGGACCGTGAATGAAACCGAGATTTCCCCAGCTGCGGTGGTCAGGGACGGAGCCACTATTATCAAGGAACACGAGTTGAAGATGGAGGAGGCCATCAAGGAGTACATCAAAAAGTTTGGCGAATGGAAAACTAAGTGGGCTCAATACCACACCGAGTATTGTAACAAATACAACGAAATTATTAAGCAGAGACACGAATGGCACATTAAATACGTCACCTCCCAATACATTTGCATGTAAGTAAGCTCATCTCATACGCTTGGTGTTTCCTAATTACAACCGACCTTGCAGCAACAACAGCGAGGAATTGACTGACGAACAGAAAGCCGAAATCGCTAAGCTCACACAAGAACTCAAAGATAAAAGGGTGGCTGCTGTTTTGGCTTACAAGACGAAGCTTGTCGCGCTTTTGGTTGACTGCACCGCGAAATTCACAAAGAGCATCGGAGAATATCGCGAAAAGGTAAAGGCTTACATCAAGACGATTGGCGACAACTACGACGCTTGCGTTAAGAAGAGAACCGACAGCATCGCGGCTTACAGAACCAAACTCGTTACTTACTACCAAGCGAAGAAAGACGCAATGTATGACAGCATTGTGGAGGTAATTGTCTTAGGTATTTTTCCGATGTGTAATTCTTACAATGAATCAACTTACAGCTCAAGTTTGCACACTTGGATAGCTACAAGAAATTCCTGAAGACCTTCCACGACGGCGACGACCTTCCCACGGAGGTTAACACCATGGTTGTAGCTTACACTGGGAAACTCGTTTCATACTGCAATGACTTGTTGGCTAAATGCGTTAACAACTTTAATGCGGTCATTTCACAATTGGTCGTTCATTACGCTTGCTGCTACACTTGCAAAGAACAGACTTTCTGCATGCCAACCTATTGCTACGGTGGTTACTTCAGATGGACGGTGAGGTATCCAACCGCCCCATGCTATCGCTACTACTACAAATCCTACAGGTAAGCTGCAGCGTGACAGATTGCGTGAACTGACAATAACCGCATTGTATTTTCAGGACCAGCTGCAGCTACCGCGTGCGCTACTACAAGGGATGCTACAGCTACTGTTAGTAGAGCCCCAAGTCGGTTAAGAGGGAAATTATCCCACTTTGAGTTTATCTCATGAATAAAACAACTGACCAAACTTTTGTTGCGTCGTTTATTCGGGTCATGTCGATATAGCAACCCAAATACGGGTATAGATTGGATATTAAGATACTAAGCTGCTGCAATAGTTTAGACTTCTAGACCTTTGGCGCCAAGTCAAACATAAATTAGGAGCCTGTGTTTAAGGTTTTATACGCTCGTTTATAAGATCATGCCACACGCTACGAATCCATTCGACTGGACCTGACACTTCCAGTTTCTGTTGATGAAAGAATTTCGTCACCATTTCTAACTTGGATTAATTGGGCAACGACCGATTTACCTTAAAATTGTCACAAAAATGAATTTCCTGACTGAGATTTAACGACATATCTATTCGGTTCTGAGTAAATTCTTCAAAACCCCAACCCTCCCAAACCATTCTTTTGTTCGGCTCAGCGATCCCACAAAGTCTACAGAAACGTACGTGACTTCGTATTCCTGATCCACACACTGAGTCAATGAAGGTAATAGCCAGGGGTGGGTTTCAATCCCATTACTTCGGGCTGTAGATGGCGTATAACCAATTAAGACCTCTATGCTACACAGGATGTGGCGAATGGTGCCCTCCATGAGTCATTGTTTTTAAACGAGTGTTTTGCTGGGTAACAATGGTGGTGATTCCCCAACGTTTGTTTGGTTGAAAGCAGCATGTGCTAGGCTACGCGCCGGTGTTTTCAGTTAGCTGAAAAGTTTTGTTATAGCGGAGCAGTGCTTTGTAAAATAAAGGTGTTGAATGTGCATCTTCTAGCTGTTTTGTTAGATAAAAGTTGCCGATGTACGATGGGGTATGGGCTCGAAATTGTTAAGAGAGTTATTGGGTTAAGGTTGCAGATCCAAACCTTAATTTAAAATTGTGAAAAAATCTAATTGCATTGAAGAGATACGCAGAATAATTAGTTGATGGCCTCCTATATTTACAGCATGCCAAGCCTCTTGTACAAACACGTGTTATAATTATTATATAAACCGTGTACAATTCCATAATATCAGAGAGATTACTCGGTTGGCCTCGCTTGGCTAAGCCGCTCCCTCAACCTTACCCTATACTTACCTAAGCTATGCCCATGTGTACAGTGCTTAGACTGGCTGTACGCTGCGTGAATACCCAATAAATACCTCACCTGTGTCTACCCCTTCTTATCCTGGTAAAAAAACGTCTAAAAATTAGAGCGCTGCTACTACATATACTCGTGGATGGGAAGCCAGGCTTTATCCACGGGTATCGTAAGACACCTCATGCCCACAGTCGAGTTGCTGGATCTATTACAGTGTGTGGATGGTTGGTTCATTTATATACTCGTGGGTGGGAAGCCAGACTTTATCCACGGGTATCGTAAGACACCTCATGCCCACAGTCGAGTTGCTGGAGCTATTACAGTATGTGGATGGTTGGTTCATTTATATCCTCGTGGGTGGAAAGCAGGGCTGTATCCACGGGTATCGTAAGACACCTCATGCTCACAGTCGAGTTGCTGGAGCTATTACAGTGTGTGAATGGTTTGTTTATTTATAACCTCGTGGGTGGGAAGCCAGACTTTATCCACGGGTATCGTAAGACACCTCATGCTCACAGTCGAGTTGCTGGAGCTATTACAGTGTGTGGATGGTTTGTTTATTTATAACCTCGTGGGTGGGAAGCCAGGCTTTATCCACGAGTATCGTAAGACACCTCATGCCCACAGTCGAGTTGCTGGAGCTATCACAGTGTGTGAATGGTTAGTTCATTTATATCCTCGTGGGTGGAAAGCCAAATCCATCATATTTTCAGTTCTTCACCGAGCTACTGGCATTTATAGATTTTTTTATGTTTCTTTTATTTCTATCAATCATATGTGGTTGTTGCCTATAAGGTTCTCACACATGGAGGACCAAATAAACCAGGTTGATAAATCACATCAACTTTTAAACACAATTTGGAACATTCATTTGTATATTTATATAAAAGTCGATAATAAAATAAAGTAATTGGAACATCTCGGTTTCGGTCGTGTGGCCTAATGGTTAACGCCATATACCATAACCGGTCCTAGTGACGAGTCCTTCATAGGTTCGAAACTTGACTCAGGAACAAATCGGAAATGATGAAAAATTGCGACAAATGACGTCACCGCGCTATTGGCGGAAACGACGGATTCGTAAAAATCTCAGCGGAACCTGATTCCGGCAACCATCCGCCTGAACCCAAGTAACCTCACCAGATATAGAGATGGGGCTAATGTGGAGTGCGACACAACCGCACATGACGCTATTTCGATCAATAGCATCCCGTGGGGAATCCCCCATATTAATCGTGACGTCATATTATTATATGTTACGTCGGAAAATGTTAAGTTTGACATCACAATGCCGGTGGCTTGTTTGTCCGGTACCACGTGAGATGATGTCACATCCGCCACGCAGGCTGATATGTAGCTCGCGTACCCCACCAAGTAGAACAACGCAATGTACAGAATGAACCGCCAGAGGGCGCTACACCGAACAAACACGTTTTTGGAGTTTCTTCTGAGCCACAAGAGGCGTAGCGAGGTGAAGAGCATGAATAACCACGTGACTGTGATCACCAGAGCTTGAAATATCACGTGACTTTTACTGAGTGGGTAGAATAGACTGGAGCACGATTCGGGACAATATTGATCACGTGGTTGATTGTCTTCGTAGGTGTTTCCCGCCGCTATGCGTTCCTGCGTCATTGATGACGTTGTCGCTATGATTGATGACGTGTTTGAGCTTGCATTATCTAATGTGCAACGTAACAAAGATTACAGATATATAGGGAAATATTGGCCCAGGGGAATCCCCACTAATATACTCGTCTTATCTCTCAAGAGAAACTACCGTCATACGACTATGACGTCACAATAAATCGCGGTGTACGGACAAAAATAATCGATGCAGAACGCGATTCTGACGTCATAAAACACGCCGATCAATCACTAACCGACATAGAAATTAGAAACAAATATTGGAGGCTGCGCTTGAATTTGTAAGGATATTCATGTTTATCACGGTGAATGGGAAAACCAAGAGGGTTAAGACACGGGCAATCGTCAGATCACCTCGTGCCCATCGTCGGATTACCAGAGCTATTGTAGTGTGTTGTGTATGATAGACACGTTCCTTCAATTTGGTAGAACCCATTAATACGCTGGGTTCAGGCAATGTCCGTTAAGTGCCTTGCCCAAGGACACAATCGACTAGCTAGCGACCAGTTTCGAACCTGCAACCCTTCGACGACGCACTAACCCACCAAGCTAATCGGTCGAACAAAGATGGAAGAACCAACGATTATTTCACCTGTTGCACTGAAGTTGCTGGTTTCATCCACCCTTCCCTTGTGACGTATTCGCCTGACGGTGGCCGGATGTGACGTCATGTTAGCTGTGGGATGGGGGGGGGGGGGGTTAGTGTGATTCATTCGATCCATGGTTCAATACCCACAACGACCACGTGTGAGTTACACTATCTTCAATGTCATATGTAACAATGGTTATTGTTACAAAATTAGTGACGAGTATATATATGAAGTCACAATCACACTACTGTGTCGTCACATATCATTATGTGATAACAATTTTAATTGTTTTAACAAAGTTAAATACGAGGAAAACACACGTGGCAAGCTACCATTGGCTGAGTTGGACCATCCGTCTATCGTGGCGCTTTCTGATTGGTTCATTTGAATTTTGTTTTCAAATATTCGTTTCGTGACGTCATCCTGCGTAGTAGACCAACTTTGCGCCACCGTGCGGGCATTTCCACAGGTATTCGGGCAGGAAAATGATTCCAACATTTGCGTGTGAGGTCTGGAATGTAGAATCGTGTGAACCTCGGGTTCTAGTTGCTTTGGTAGCACCCGAGATATAGGCGTCGAACCCATGACCCGGGGAAGACTAAATTCCCCTCGAAATGGCGTAAAATACGGATTTCCGGGTTAGTGTTTCCATTACCTTATGGCTGACGGTCGACCAACTGAGCGAATGAAGTAACCGCCAGGTGTTGATGGTCGCAGACCATTTTTTATAAATCACGGAAATATTTATTCAACTTAAGGTTGATAATGAACAAGTTTTCAACCCTATGTCTGTTTTTGTATAATTCCCCATATATACCACCACCCCCTAATCATCCGGCCACACGAACCACCACGCAGTGTGTGTGGAATGCGCACCTAGTGGTCAGAACGCGAAGATGATACGACCACTGCACAAGGAAACAACCGATTCGCGGTGCACAAAGTACGGTCGTGTGGCGTAATGGTTAAAGCGACCGATACAAACATCGGTATATATACTAAAACGTTGTGGGTTCGAAACTTGGTGAAACAATTACACTTTCTCATACTATCAGTGTCAATTGAATAAGCAACATTCAACTGCGTGCGTGGTATACACACACCCTGGCACGTACAGCACACACACGCACGCGTGACGCAGTTGGTATAATTGATTATGATGAATTGAAGTTTAATCCACAGACTCCAGCTGCATTCACCACCGGGAATTAGAAACCTCATTAGAAAAATAAATTGCAGCAAAATTGCTTCTATCGCCCCGCAATTACCCTTTTTCTCACTGCTGGTAAATTAGTCAGCAAACCCAATATTCTAAACTGCTTCTTTGGTTAAACCTGTATACTGGTTGTTAAAGTCTTTTTTAACCTGGCTTTCGAAATCTGATGGATTCGCTACAAAGACCACGTTTGTTATGTCTTTTAGTTGACATCAGTTTATGTCATCCATAAGAAATGGAAGTCGAATCAGTTCCCCTTGTGCCCCCTTCCAGTTGCAAGTTACCCAACCTATTGCTCAGTACATAAACAACCAGACTGTGAACTTGAGGTCTTGATATATTTTACGTATTTACCGAGTGTAGTATCGAACCAAGGACCATGGGATCCTTGCTATAACCGATTTGTTTGTTTTAGTCTGTATGTGACGTAGACTGTTCTGTCCACGTCACTTCCCCCGTTGTGTCGAAACAATGGCACATGACGTAGCACGCACTCACTACTCCACCCAGCGGTAACAAATATCTCACCCTTTCATCATGAGTCTTGTTGCTACTGGCAACAACCACGTGACGAGAAACGCGATCCAAATGACCAATAGGAGGGCGACTGTGGTTCGAACGCCGACGACGGAGTTGCCATGACGACCCACGTAGGTTGATGACATCATAGAACGCGAGTTGACGCTTGGGCGGGAGGATGGAATGGGGTTTCCCCCTGTACGAGAGTGGTGTTGAAGCAACAATGACGTCAGTACGTGTCACGTGATTGTGTGCTTCGCGACTACCGACTCATCATTATTACGTCACAAACTCAAATAATTTAAATTAAAAAAAACAAATATTAATTCAAATTTAAATTAAAAAAAAATAAAAAATTTAATTCAAATTTAAATTAAAAAACAAAACAAATTTTAATTCAAATTTAAATTAAAAAAAAATTAAATTAAATTTAAATTAAACAAAAACATTGCATTTCCATAATCACTTAGCTGTGCGCATGAGGTGTATTGCAATGATTGCAGGGGAAATGAAACATCATAATGTACCAGGTGCCAGCAACGCAGTGAGACGAGCCATGCTCTTCTTACGTCGTGATTTCTCCGGTTTATCTTTGCACGGTGTCTGGCGTGAGGTCACTTCTGAATAATTAAAACGTTGTTTCCATGCGATTTATCCTCATTTAGATGCAACTCATCAATTAAACATGGGGGGGGGCGCAACGGGACAAAACGATTTCCTAATTTGGTGCTAAAACGTGCTTGGAATCAGCGGAATAAGATTTCAAAAAACTGACGGTTCCACGTTCGAAATGACAAGCTAACGACCAGTTTCGAACCTGCAACCGATCCGCTGAAATGTGACGCATTAACCCACCAAGCTATTGTTTAAAAATATTGCAATTCTCATAAAGATCATATAATAATCATAACTTACACCATGTTGCTATGACGTCATTATATTATCACCGACGAACAATTGGGAACGATTTATTAATTTATTTTTAAAATAATTAGTTTTACCGTTTTTCTTGGGCGTCATCGGTTGTGATTCATTTTCGTACAGTTCGTTGTTTCGCTTAGGGGAATTCCCCTCTGTCCTCTTATACCTCGGCGGACTTCCATTAGAAGGTCTGGAACCCTTTCGGTACGCATTAGAAGTCTGTGGTTAAATCATTACAGTGTGTGGATGGTTGGTTCATTTATATTCTCGTGGGTGGAAAGTCATGCTTTATCCACGGGTATCGTAAGACACCTTATGCCCACAGTCGAGTTGCTGGAGCTATTACAGTGTGTGGATGGTTGGTTCATTTATATCCTCGTGGGTGGGAAGCCAGGCTTTATCCACGGGTATCGTAAGACACCTCATGCTCACAGTCGAGTTGCTGGAGCTATTACAGTGTGTGGATGGTTGGTTCATTTATATTCTCGTGGGTGGGAAGTCATGCTTTATCCACGGGTATCGTAAGACACCTTATGCCCACAGTCGAGTTGCTGGAGCTATTACAGTGTGTGGATGGTTGGTTCATTTATATCCTCGTGGGTGGGAAGCCAGGCTTTATCCACAGGTATCGTAAGACACCTCATGCCCACAGTCGAGTTGCTGGAGCTATTACAGTGTGTGGATGGTTGGTTCATTTATATCCTCGTGGGTGGGAAGCCAGGCTTTATCCATGGGTATCGTAAGACACCTCATGTCCACAGTCGAGTTGTTGAAGCTATTACAGTGTGTGGATGGTTGGTTCATTTATATCCTCGTGGGTGGAAAGCCAGGCGTTATCCACGGGTATCGTAAGACACCTCATGTCCACAGTCGAGTTGTTGAAGCTATTACAGTGTGTGGATGGTTGGTTCATTTATATCCTCGTGGGTGGAAAGCCAGGCGTTATCCACGGGTATCGTAAGACACCTCATGCCCACAGTCGAGTTGCTGGAGCTATTACAGTGTATGGATGGTTGGTTCATTTATATCCTCGTGGGTGGGAAGCCAGGCGTTATCCACGGGTATCGTAAGACACCTCATGCTCACAGTCGAGTTGCTGGAGCTATTACAGTGTGTGGATGGTTGGTTCATTTATATCCTCGTGGGTGGGAAGCCAGGCTTTATCCACGGGTATCGTAAGACACCTCATGCCCACAGTCGAGTTGCTGGAGCTATTACAGTGTGTGGATGGTTGGTTCATTTATATGCTCGTGGGTGGGAAGCCAGGCTTTACCCACGACTTTTGTTCGATAACCAGACAACACAGCGCAAAACGTCGGTTCAATAAGAAACTGATAATAAGCGGGTGACGTAATGAGATGACGTAGTAAGATGACGTAATGACGCGATGTTTCGTTTCAAAAGGATTCGAGCAGGAAATTTCATATTTCCATGAAGATAAACTTGACCAACCTGGGTCCCCCCAAGGGAAAGCACCCGCAGCATCGTGTCGAACGCTGGGATGCGATGGGGACTCCCCAACCCGTCGTTGGAAACCGATTCCGCGCGGTGGCGTCCCATGCTCGTGGTGCGCTTGTGCAGGGCATACGTCAGCACTGCTGTGTTGAGGGCAGACATGAAGACCGAAGCGATCTTCAAACCTGAGAAGCGGTTGTGGGGGTTACGTCATGTACACGGGAAACCCCCTGAACAGATACCGGGAAGCAGGGGGAGGTTTATTTATTCGGTGGAATGTGACATACGTGCATGGGACACCGGCATAGAAACAACTCAATTCGTACAATGGTGGTTTCTTCAATTTGATAGAACCCATTAATCTGCTGGGTTCAGGCAATGTTCGTAAAGTGCCTTGCCCAAGGACACAACCTACTAGCTAGTGACCAGTTCAAAACCTGCAACCCTTCGGCTTAAATTTGAAGCAGCAACCGCCAATCTATTCCGATCTTGTCCACAAACGCAATGGACCCCCTGTCCACTCATGCAATGCATTAACTCCATTGTCATCTACCACGAGGCTGATTCTACCTCATGACCAGTTAATCTCCATCGATCAGATGGTTTTACGTCACTTCCGTGAGATATAGACTCGAGGGGGGACCGCCACGTGGGGGGGTTGGTTGTTTATTACAACATGAAGTAGAAATTACGTTGGGCATGCTTATTTCAAATTTTAACATAATCAATATGGTGTGACGTATTTTGAGCTCATATTACCAGTCGTACTGAACCTTGGAATTAATATCGTGGTCACGTGAATTCCGGTTCTAAATGAGCAGTTGGTGGTTTAAATTGCTTACAGCGGGGGGGGGGGGCAGTTTAATTAAACTCCGTCAAAACCTTGCGACTAAGATCTTAAAGAATATTTAACGTGAACGCATGGTCCTTAAAAATTAAACGTCAAAAGAAATGCGATTGATTATTGAATAAAAATAAATCCTTTTTGAATTATTCGCTTTCGATGTTTTGGCGGGAAGAATATTTTAATTATTTCGCACAATTGTGTTTTAGTCTCAAAGCAGCCTGGAGAATCGATCGGGGACGGAAATTAAAAGAGCAAGATTTGAATCTCAGTGATTGTCGTGAATAATGGAGCCATCAATTATTAACGTCGCAACGAAATTAGAGTTATCTTCGAGTCGACATTCTTTTACTCGTCAGAGTTCTGCATAATACGCAAGCACGGAACATCATTTTGCGATTAAAACTTCGATGTTTATACGATTTTTCCTCCCCCAGCGGATATCACACACGGATACTTGGATATTTCGATGCCAATTATAAGCTAGGTACTGTGTGTCACATTGGGGAAATATGTCGAGTGATTTAAGTTTTTTATTATTTTTTTTACCAGCTAGGTTTCGAATTATAATAATTTGTTTGACATGGGTGTGTATATTAATGGTTAACTGTTCGACCACACAGCCGTACATTTTGATTGGTTTATTAATTAAGTATTTCTAGTCGAAATAAGCAAACTAATTTTAAGTTCTGGGAAATTGTTCTAATCCCCCAGTTAAACAATGGCTTAGAGATTTGCCATTTTCAGAATTTGCATTTTACCACAATCACATGGTGTTTTACTGCGAAACGAGATTACACCGTATACTTTCCACAGCTTGTTAAAGCGAACTGGACTTAAAACGTTCACAATTCAAACACCGAAATTCTGCAATGAAATATTCAACTTAGGTACAATCCGCCGGAAACGGGTACAATCCGCAGGAAAAAATGGTCAATTCCGCGACGCAAAATTCCCGCGGAACTGCGTCTACCTACGCACGGATTGGTGAACCATGTTACGTCATGACGATATTAAATATTCATCTCGTGTGGGAACTTCTACATTTGCTGGAGTGGAGGCAATTCTTTCGCGTTGATTGTGTGCGTCATTGGAACAATGGGAAAGAATAGGTAACAATGAGGAACAATGGGGGAACAATGGGGGAACAATGGGGGAACAATGAAACCGAAATCTTCGCTGAGCAAAATTCAATGCAACTGTTGTGCATGTGTCACGTGACTGATGTGCATTGTATATTTCCTGCCGCAGCGCAATGCGTCATGCGTCATGCGCAATTCACAACAATCACCCATTGACTCATAACAATTACCTTCAATTGCGACGCTTGCATCATAGTTGGTGTACTGTGACGACATAGAGGACTCGGGACGTAGAATTTTCATGACGGCATCGATCATAAATGCAACCCCAATTATGACGTCAACAATAGTGAGGTTGACGATGAAAATATACATTCGCTGACGTAATCGCCTGAATGATAAGAATAATTCATTGTTTTATCAAGAATTCAGAATCATTTATTTGTTTGGTCAAAAATATACGCAACAACAATGAATTAGAACACAATAATTTGAATTTATATAAATATTTAAGACCAGGAGGCAACGAAACGATCATATAGTCAACAAGTTGCCCCCTTTCCCCAATAATCATCATTAAGTCAACCGAGCAAAATGTAACACAACAGTAGATATTACAACATAGAAATAAGTGAAAAACTTAATGCACTGCAGTGATTAAACACCAATATGTGGTCGAAATTCATATTTGCGTCGGAAATAAGTCATAACTTATTTAAGCTACTGGCCCGTTAACCTACTATCGACGACGACAGATTGGGTGATGGTGTGTTAATGATTAATTTGAAAGGTTGCAGATCCGAAACTGGTTGCTAGATAGTCGGTTGTGTCCTTGCACTTAACGGACATTGCCTGAACCCAGTGGGTTAATGGGTTCTATTAAAAGGAAAAACGTTTTAATCGTGTCAAACACTGCAATACCTTCTGAAACACGAATATAAACAACGAGTAATCTGATGATTGCTCGTGTGATAACGCCCTCGGTTAACCTAACGATTGGACAGACATTAATCTTCCAATATTAGATTCAAAATACCGGTTATTAATATTCAAGACCCACCTGTAGTTACCAAGAATGCACAACAACGCAAATAGGTTGGTCAATGCACAACAGGTGGAAAGAACAAGGACAACAATTCTTACTTCAATCATATTGTTGGACAATTTATACGGTTTCTATGGCAAATAACTTAATTATACTTTGGAACAAATTCTGGTGAAACAATAGAGGAGTTATGGAACATGCGACCGGTTAAATTATTGACAGCATGACTAGTGATTGGCCGAAAGGTGGGGGATCGAAACCAGCCGCTAGCCATTCGGTTGTGTCCTTAGGTAAGGCACTTAACGGACATTGCCTGAACCCAGCGGATTAATGGGTTCTATTAAATTAAATTAAATAAACGTGGTTATAGCTCTGTTAACCCGACGGTGGGCGCGAGGTGTTTTATACTTCGTGTACAAGGCACCAAAGGCAAAATGTTAATTTATACAACTGCTTCGAATTGTTAATTACCTAAAAAAGGGAGGGGGGCAGCTGTACTATGGTCATATATTAAAATATAACGACAAAAAGTACATGATCTGTTATATCCCATTCATGTTTCCCATGGATAATTAATTATTAATTTTGGCTCCCTGCTGTTGTAGATAATCTAATTTTAATGAGAATTGCGATATTTTTAAACAACATCAACCAAATATGGATCTTCTGTTGCGTCACAAAAGGCAGTTGAACCAAGCCGGCTGCTATTCAATTGTGACGTAACAAAGAATATTATCATTATTATTATTATATTTTTTTATTATTATAATGAATTTAATATTATTAGAATATATATAGAATTCAAATAGCCATACTCTATTATACAGTATATAAATAATTACTTTTGCAGTTGGTCTACTTTAAACCCATATCACTGTATTTCTGTGAATACTTTAATACACTTCCGGTACAGTGGCCGGTCGTGTAACCACAGTTGCTCCAAATAGCTAAATAAATGTTAACGGGCAAGTTTCGAACCCTGGATTTGCGTTCGTTACTCAGTCTGTTGTAAAATAGGAATAGGATATTCATGTTTATCCCCGTGAATGGGAAAACCAAGGGGGTTAACACACGGGCAATCGTCAGATCCCCTCGCGCCCATCGTCGGGTTACCACTGATGTACATGAATAGGTCGCGATAACCATTCGTCCACGCGACCATTTGTGCCAATTGCATTCAGTAACATTTATCGAGATTTGCAATAATAATGTCTCAATCGACTAACTTTCGAGGTTCTATATTAAACTCAATGAGGAATTTATGTTAAACTAATCGCAGCGAAATCTTAATTCTATCTTCAAATTAAGGTCGTCTATAGCGAAATCAATTGTAAAGAGTTATTTTTAACTATTTAGTGCAAAAACAAAGATTTTTCACGCCACAATTTACCGCGCGATGATGTTAAATTTTAAAGATTTTACAGAAAAATGTTCGAAAAGCTTTTTACAATTGACGAAAGTAAAACTTTTCTAATTCAATTCGACGGTGACAATGTTGACAAATTAAAAAAACTGTTTTTAATAAGTAAGTTAAACACAAAAATGATAACATTTTCTAAAATGAAGAAATAAAAAATCCTCCAAGTATTTCCGACAAGCAGGCGGTCAAAAACACAAACAATCCACAAATATATTGGTATTTATGTAGCAACCATTGCCTGATATATCTACTGGTATATAAATACCGCGACCAACTCTATCTCTGCATTAATCGACCACCAACTATACGCAAATCAATGGGGTGAACCGATCATTGCAATCCAAGGATCTTTATTACTGAACTGAGCATGTAATATCCATCGCCTTTCTCGCTGCACGGTCTCGAATCGTTCTGTGACGACATAACGTCTACTTGCAGCGGTTGGTACTATAGAAGTATCTTATAAATGTCGACATTACACCTGGTAAACGTATTTGGCATCCAAAATGAATGTAAACAAGGTATGTATGCTTGCGCAAACAACTATCATCCGATTTTACCAGAATAACTAAGTTTTAATACTTGGTTATCAAAGTAGAAATGCAATGTACATTATTTAACAAGCTATCTGTCACAAACCAACAGATAATAATGACTTGCCAAGCTACTGAGATTGAACCTTCTTCGAACCAATTAATAGTTCCAATTGAAGCAACGAGGTATAAATAATGCAGAGTATACGCGCCTTGCCCGGTCAACCACTTGTCCTCTAATCAATAAACAGACTGTGCTCACCACATTGAACGAAACAACTACAGTTTAAACATCTATTTGATAAATAATACATGTCATGTCCTTTAACTCTCTCTTTTGGCGGGTTGCAAGGATTATTATGAGTGAAACATCTAATGAAAGTACTGGAAAAATTACTCAAGTAATAAAAAAGCGAATATACTTTAAAGGAAGTAATATATCGGGCTACCGATATGGCAGACCACACTGCAGAAATCTGATGACACTTTATGAGCTTGTAAAGTCGATTACCGCTAAACAATGGACGAAGGGTTTTGACGATAACTGCCCCAAATATTTTTGATCCAGATATAGTATATTCGGTAGTAGAACGTTTTAAAGGTTGCTACAAACTACAAAACTAATACTTTAATCAGCGCGGTTTTATATACTGGGAATCAGAACATAATATTTGTAACGATGGTGGGTTTGGTGGGAACAACTACATAAAGCTGATTTCGCTGACATATAATTATCACAATTATGGTCACAATGGCGTTAATTTAATCATAATGGCAAAATTCAACCAAACAATCATAATTTTACATCTCAAAGACTAAATTACGTCATAATTATAGTACCATATCACAATAATTAAAATATTTTGCCGCGCATTTTTAATCTCACTGCGCACAGGCTAAAAATCACTTCTGTCGTGAATTCAGTTGTAACGGTTTAGGAATTAGGACTGCTTTATAAGCGAAAGTTATGTTTCAATTTGCTATAAATAAATTATAGTGAATATGTTTATTATACAAGGCTACAAGAAGTAGTGAAGTAACCACGTGTGCTTCGTCGGTTGCACTGATATCTACATGTAACAAAACTACATTATCCTACCAAGAACAATACGCGTTATGACAACACAAGGAACAATGCACAACAGCAGCTTGTCGATCGCGGTAAACAGAAACCGTGAACCTTGTATGACATCACAATCATTATTCTCGCAAGGGCTAAGTGTCTATTATTTTAAGAAACTTTTTCAAAACAAGTTACGAAAGAACTAGTTATAACTAATAGCAGCCTCTTCGTGCTTTAATCGCAAGAATATTCTTATACTCAGTAAATATTCCTTTATTTGCCATATTTTTTAACATTGCCATCAATTAAATAACTAATACTCTACTACATAAAAATTAAGGCTAACAAAACAAAATTGTTCATCGACCAATACAGTGTATTTCAACATCAAGTTTTTTTCAATTAATTCGTTGACGTTTAATCCCACGGTGGCTTTAAAAGTACAATTATACAGCAATCTCCATACGGGGTATAGGTATATTGCTATTTGTTTAATAGCCTTTAGAGAATGAATAAATCAATACGAGAATACGAAGCAATTACTTACCGGACGTTTGTAAGTATGTCCACAGCTGTTGATATTGCATAGGGTTGCGTTTCTACTGTAATTTATTCGTTGGATTTAGGGCCAAGTAGCGTTTTTTATTTGACTGCTTGGCTAAGTTAAGGATGATCTTAATCTATGCTTTTAGAGGTTAGAAATCTCGTGCTAAGAAATAATATTAAACCTGGCCAACCGTTACACAATTTTAAAAAAATATAACGTTCGCTTTATAGTATTTTAATATGCCATAACATAGATTAAGCTATACCTGCAGCTGCGTGTATAGTTCTCGATTAATCTACCACCCCGGTAGAACCAGATGTTTAATTTTGCTCCTGCTGACAACCGTGTTTGATTAAAAAACGGTCGACACTGATCGTCGATTTAAATTCGATTCATGTCAAAAATTGAACCGTACTATATCGATTCACATGTGGGCCATTTGAATGGAAATATACAAAGAAAAATCAATTGATTTGTTGTTCCCAAATGAATTGTGTAGGAAGATAAATTATATCGTTTCGTAATATAAAGAGCACATTACTTCAATATATAAGGTACATGCATACAAATGCATTGTGTGGTTGCTAATGCACAAAATCGTAAATTCAATAGAATCAAGTTATTGAGCTCTCGTTACGACTGCTGCTAAAGTTTAACCCACTTTGGGTAATGTAGGTCATTCATTTTTGCCCCAGTATTAAAACAGCCAATTAAACAAATCACAACACAGGAACAGGAAAAGACGGAAATTGCACTGATACACGATTACACAGATAAATCTCTCACGTCATTTCCCCCCAGTAACTAGCCAACCATTGCATATAATCATCTACATTCTCTTCAAGATTATTACGTGTTGCCTCCTTTTACCCAGCAAATACGAAGTAATTTACAGACAAACACCACGATATTGGACATTTAGCACTTTACTGTATCTTTGTTCTAAATCTCTTCACACTGAAATTATATTTGGTTAGATTTACTGTGATATCCTTTTCTGCAAAACATTTACTAATCAGTTTAACCAAACAAAACGTACATAATAGAAAAACCCATCTAAAAACAACAGTTTATAATCTATCTACTGCGGTATTGACTGCCTGCTTTCCTTTAATCGGAAACCCCTGTGTTGTCATAATGGTTTTAAGTGACGACATAGAGAGGACGTCGTACTACTCCAGCGAAGATTAACTACGGAAATGGTGGAGCAATCAAAACAAATAACCGCATAAGCTTGCATTATAAGCTGACTGCTGGTCAATAGTTTTGCAATTATGTGATTGTTACAATGCTTGGCCTTTGTGACATCATATAACAATACAAATAAACAGAAAGTTAAAAATATTAACTAGTTTTCCACTGTTAATATAGTATGCTGCTAATAATATAGTGTCCTGCTAATAATGTAGTTTACCACTAATACATACCGTAGATTTATTTTCATCCAACACATATATACGGTAAACTAGGTTTATCTTAGCGTGTTAGATAAAACGGTGAAATTCACTTTATTATTTCTACACACAGAGCTATAACCGATGAACTAAAGTCATATGTAGCTTAGATACTCAGATTATGCTATTTGTAGCACAGAAGTCCACAGCCAACGTTATCTATTACTTCCTTCTATTCAATTAAATCGTCCAATCCTGCCTAATGGTGCTATGCAATGTAACAGGATGTAACAGTTCTATAGAGAGAAGCGCAGTTTAACAGATAGTGTTTCATATGTCTTTGACTTTATAAGGTCAGGTATCCTTAAATTCGGAGAGAAACACGCAATTTGTGCTAAGAGTCACAACATGAGTTTACCTTTGTGACCGATTAAAATAATTTTATTTTATACGTGAACAAAGAGAGGATAAATATTTATTTTTACAAAACAATTGTAAATCAATTGTGAGATACTGTGTTTAACTGAATCAAAATAATAATACATATTCTAGAATTAAGCTCAAGAAATACTGTACCAGTAGCCTACACACTGTTACATAACATCTACAAGATTTATAAACATGCTTATTTAATAACACGTCACCAGTCTAAATCATCTGACTTTATGTTATTGGTATTTCACATATAGAAGTTAAACGTGTACTGTTCAAAGGAATCTTGGCAGCTGGCACTTATTAAGGCATCGCTAAGAATTGTTAAATAGCTTATAATTGTAAAAACTTTAATATAACCTCACAGCACCTGCCTTAATTAAACTAATGGAACAGATGCACTCGCTGTTAATGCTAATTTTAAAATAACATTTAATGTGGTATAAACGAATACCTCATTTTAACCTTATTTTATAATACTTCTAAAACCAGATTAACTGTTTAAACGTATTTAATCGTAATTTATTTCTTGCATGCTGCTATTATAATTGATCTAAATGATGTACTGTGTATTGTTAATGCAAATCTTACAACTTATATTTTCTAGAGTTTTGTAATTATCTTGGGTTTATCCACTATCTACCCATTACCATTATTACCATCTATAAATAGATTTATTAGTGGTAACTGTTGATGCCATGCTAGCCCTATGAGATGGACAGGTCAGACGGGATGTCTAATTGTGCGCTATTTCCGGTTTACCATCGTCACTTCCGTATGCGTAACTGACCAATCTGCAGCTTTTCTGCAGTAACTACGAGATGATAATTTCTATTTACAATCTTTCTTAAAACCGTTTTGTGTGCAACGCTTGTGGGAACAAACATGACTCACAGTTTAAACTAAACCGAACGGATGTGATTATTCCACTCTGTCCGTGTGGTGTTTGTTCCACTTTAACTATATTTCCTTGTCTTTCTAACGAACCTTATTTCAACTAGACATAGCGTTAGTTGCACCCGACCTTGAATCAGATTATTTCGGTCGTTTTGAATCCCAGCAACAACAGCTTTCATTGAATTTACCATCCCATCTAAGTGTGTGCGGTCGCGTTTCTAATGTTTGTTTGTGTTACAAACCCACCGCTTCATAGGTGACTCGGTCATCAGTCGAAACGTTGATGGTTCGAAACCAACCTATAGCTACTCGGTTGTGCAATTGGGATACCAACTTGCTCGTTTCCTGTAGTACCCAGTGGGTTGATATGTGAACAAATAGGATACCACACTGCAAAAGAATATAAGATCCGACGGTGGGCGCAGTAATATAACGATTGCCCCTGTGTTGTGAGACTAGTTACCAAATCAATATAAGCCGAACCGATTAATGCATCGCGTTTATTTACAGAGGTTATATAATTGGAAGCGAGAATATCTTAAGTTGAACTTGATTTCCCAATATCTGCAATGGAATTGGTGGAAATTGATCGAGAACAACATTAGATAATAAATAATTATTTATTGTGGTATTTGCGTGCGTTGCCCCAAACCAGGGGATTCTTGTTGGCTGTAATATTTTTTAATAATTTTTTTGTAATGTTGACTAAATTGTTTTGTTGACTAAAATTGTTGACTAAAGTTAAACAATGTTGACTAAAATTTTTTGTACCAATTTTGTGCGATGTTTCTGCTTAATTACACGTGATTTCTGCTTAAGTTGTTACATTTGTGCGATGTTTCTGCTTAATTCTTCTGTGTAGTCTAGAGGATAGAGATGAAGGTTGTGGTTATGAAGGTGCTTGGTTCAACATTCACTCTCACCACTTTGTGGCTGTGTCATTTGGAAAGCTATTCGCAGACCTTGGTCCAACCCAGTTTATTTATATGTTTTGTTCACAATATGTACAATAGGAGCTACAAGAATATTTACGAAAGCAGCATTAAATTGTGTCAGGGTTAAACCGCGTTTACCTATCATGTTGAGAACTTGTTGAGTTAGGGTGTGTTGTACCGCAAGTCCGACTGGATTTCGATGCCATTCTGCAAATAAATGTAGAAATTTAAGATGAATTTTCCTATGGGGTGAATTTTCGTACTGAGCCAGGTTTCGAACACCTAATGGTCTTGCCGTTTTGCATAGAATATATATTTACAGTGAAATTCTGGAATAATAAGGTAAAATCCACACACATTTGCGGAAAAGCGGTCAGGTATGTGTTAATCATATGCTGCGCCCGAACGTTCGTAGCCATAAATAACATATTAAACAAACAAATATTAATTCCAATAAAATAGTTCGACATTTTAAGACTTTTTGGCAAAAAAAGATAAAAATGTCACCATTTTCGATAAACAGTTAATTTTTAACTGAAACAAACGTGCAGGTGCTGGAGAGTATTGTGTAGTGGTAGGGTGTTCAATCGTCCGATATGTATCTGCAGCTATATAAGTGCGATGCGGGCTATGAAACGTATAAAGACAGGGGTGCCTCCTCTAAATACTACAAGATCGCTCGGAGCGCTTGGATCACTTAGATTGTTATGGAAAGTAATTCTAACCCTGTCCCAAACACTAATCTCAACCCCAGAACTAACTTTAACCCCAACCCAAACATTAAAATCATGGCTTTTGTAATTACGAAGTATAGTAAGCGATCCAAGCGATTCAAGTGGTCCAAGCGATCCAAGCGATTCAGGTGGTCCAATAAGCGACCGTAAAGACAGAACTAACCTGAACCATATTAACAACCAGATTGTCAGCTGTGAATCCCATTGGAAGAGTGTATGATTGGACAACCATGGTCGAATCTTAATTGAAACGAATTGTTAGACATAACCAACACATCTACGTCACGTCCGGTGATACGCACTATTAATTCCAGGCAGCAATCTTTGCACCAAGTTATTGAAGACCAAATTCAGTAGCTGAACAGGGAAATCCCCGACTTTGCTTTGCACGACAGTGGAACTTGTGTTGACGTTTCGAATTCCAGCTCTGATCCGTCCATCTTCCATCCCCATAGTAGCTTCAACGTCGGTGGTCTGGTGGTGTACTAACATTTAACCAAGTTTATGCTCCAGTTTTCGTTCAATCTTTATATCACTGGATATATTTAATCTTCGCTTAGTCATTTGGGTCGCTACGACCGACTCGCAAGCGGTTGGTTTTGATCTCATCACCTTTCAGCTCGTAACACTGCGCATGACCACTAAGACAACTGATGTACCAACTACATCAGGGGACGTCACACCCGATTAGCTTGGTGGATTGGTGCGTTACCTTTCAACCGAAGGGTTGCAGGTACATAACTGGTCTCCAGCTAATCGGTTGTCTCATTGAGAAAGGCATTTTACGGACAATGGCTGAACCCAGCGGATTAATTGGTTCTACCAAATTGAAGGAACGTGTCTATCATATACAACTCACTGCAATAGCTCCGGTAACCCGACGGTGGGCGCGAGGTGATCTAACGATTGGCCATGTGTTAACCCCGTTGGTTTGCACATTTACGGGGATAACTTATCCTATCATATTCTGTCAGAAGACGGTGACACTCACCACCAATAGATCCAGGATGTTGTCCAAACTACCATTCTCTGCCACCACATAAGTGGCCAAACTGAACTGGGCGTTAATATCCACCATACTGCTTGTTGTGGCCACCGTTGGACTGGTGTTTAGGCTCATGTAGAACCGGAGAGGTCTGTGGGTCATGGTGATTACAGCGTTGGGACCGGAGAGTATCGGACTGGATTCCCACCCAACCCTCTTGGGTTAAGTGTCCATTGTAAATATATTTCTACTTTTATATTTCTTATTTCATCTTTATACTGTTGTATTATTTCAACTCAGAACAATGTTTTTTTAGCGCGTCGCCTTTCAGCCAAAGGGCTGCAGGTTCGAAACTGGTCGCAGCTAATCGGCTTTGTCATTGGGCAAAGTACTTAACGGACATTACCTGAACCAAGCGAATAAATGGGTTCTACTTAATTAAAGGAACATGTAAATCATACACAACACACTGCAATAGCTCCGGTAACCCGACGGTGGGCGCGAGGTGATCTGACGATTGCCCGTGTGTTAACTCCCTTGCATTTTCTGATTCAGGGATAAACATGAATATCCTATTCTAACTACAACTCTTATGACGTTTTTATCCCATTCCCTTGCGCCAGATAAAATATGGAAACAAAATAGCAGAAAAGTTTAAGGCAATTACGAAACAACCCATGCGGGTTGGTGTATGAATGCCCAGTGAGCGAGATAGGCAGGCATGGGTGGATGGTCGGTATTTGTAGGAGGGGTGATTTGTTCGACGATATTCGTGCAAAAAACGAACGGTTTTCTTCTTCAAAAAAATTAAAAATTTTTTTTGGAATTTTGGACTTCAAGATGAATTTCAACAGTCTTTACGTTGCTCAACGTCACTTCCGGTCGTTTGTAGGCATGGGTTGGTGGTTGGTAACACAGCCGAGGGATAACGTTACTTACCGACTTCCATACGCAGCCATTCCTGGAAGGAACTGTGCAAATGTATCTGTTGTCAGGTTCAACCCTAGTGAGCTGATGAACTGGAGATAAAGGTTCATGTTATTGCGTGGTATAATATAGTGTGAGTGTATACATGTAAGACAATTGTACTTTATTAGCATCAACCACGCAACACCAAAAATATACAATAACTAAAGCTAACACTACCATTGAATATATTATGAGTTGTGTTTTACCGTTAGGTGAAGTAGAGAGCTAAAAGTCAACATTTTAGGCGACCGATTCATATTGACCATGTTGCAATTTATAGACATATCTGGCAACAAGATCACCGCGGGTTCGATACTTAACTCGGTAAGCTTGTTTTTATTTGTAATACGACTGATGCGCAAACAATTGCAACGTGGTTTATTGTGTAAGTTAATAAGATTCTTAATGGCCGGTTCGGTGGAAAATATAAATATAAAGTCGTTTAACAAGGGAAAACCCCTTAAGTGGAACCTGTAACGTAATTATCGTTCTGGAAACGTAGTCAAGTATAGTAAGAACATAAAATTCTCGTAACTTAAAAATATAAGATTCTAGTAACTTAAGAATATAGGATTTTTGAAACTTAAGATTCTCGTAACTTTTACAAAAAACGTAAGCACACCCACACGTATTTGTATACCGGTAGGAATTATCAACTATGATTCGATCATCTATGTCCAACCTACCGAGTCATGGTAGAACCATCGGTTCCAAGTCCCAGCATTCCACTGCGCGTGGAAGAAAGTGTTGGCGACGTAGTCACTCAGTATCACGGATGACATCCTCGTGGATTCAGTGAATTCTGGTATCTCGGGGAAGGGAACTGTAGTGCTGATGTCGGAATATTGAGATTTAGTTATTGTTTATTCTGGCATGTTGTATTATATATCGCTGGTTATGCATTGAAATACAACAAGACAGTGCTAATTTCAACAAAATGTGGTAATTTTCAAAATCCCACAATCAGGTATGACTTGTTGGTTTACATAGATTGTCTGACCGAAGTACAAAGGAGAAATGAAAAATTATCGCTTTGTTGGCCAATTGAGCACTGAATGTTCATGTATATAATTCGTTAAAGGTATTGGTCGGGTTAACCATTCAACCACACGACTAATCCATATTTTTGTTTTTACCAGGCTAGGTATTGAACCCCCCATGGCCTTGTTGCTAGATATGGGTTTGTCGCAATGGCGTTTTTTTATTGAAATCGGTTTATGTATCGGACTCTTTAACCACACGACCGCCCGAACCATTTTTTTTAACCGAGCCAAGTTTTCAACCCAAGATGGACTCGTCACTTGGCCGTTTTTGTATAGAGTCGGAATATGTATCGGTCGCGTTAACCAATCGACCACACAACCGTATATAGCACAAGTCCACTCACCTTGCATCAGGTTCACCAACCGCGTAACAGCGACCTCTTGAGAACAATGTCAATGCATCGGAAGTGACCGCTGGTGGGCGTGAGAGAGTAAGGTCGACTCTGGTCGCCAAACCCAGGGGATACGTCACTGAAATGATTAAAACAAATCGGAAGGTGGCAACGCGCGACAGGAAGTGACATGTAAGGTTGTTAGAAGTCAAACAATCGTTGGAATACCTCGTGCCCACAGTGGAATGTGTATACTTTTAAAAATTTTTACAAAAACAAATCAACAACACTGCACAGCTTACAGGTAACGTTCTGTAGAATCCTTTGGATCTGGGTCTGCATGGCGGATTTCACCGCAGGGCAAATCTGGAAGTAAATTTTAATTATTTGTATTCTGTTATGGCGATAAAATCTGGAATTCGTAGCTGCAGAAAAACATTTTTAGCTGAAACATCTTGCATAGACTGTCAAACAACTAAATTAATTATTCCCAAACTGCATAATTATAAAATAAGTACGGGCTAAGTTTAAGTTCAAACCCATTATGAGCTCGTCCCGAAAATGTTTTTTTTTTGTAAAGTTGGTGAGTTTCTGTTTGTTTATTCTTAAGTTTCATATTAGGGAAATTCCCACCATGGAAGCAGATGTACCTGGGAACTGAAGGTTCGTCGGATCCGGTCATTGCTGAAGTTGAGAAGAATGTTGTAGAGGAATGACAACCCTGAGTCGGCGACCACAGCTCGTAAGTTGGCGATGCTGGCTGTGCAGCTCGGTGTTGGGGTGATCTGAGATATCGGGTTTTTGATCAGTTCCAACAAATTCATGAAGTCATCGCTTCAGGTCAGATGTCAATAGGATAGGATATTCATGTTTATCCCCGTGAATGGGAAAACAAAGGGGGTTAACACACGGGCAATCGTCAGATCACCTCGAGCCCACCGTCAGGTTACCGGAGCTATTGCAGTGTGTTGTGTATGATTGAGACTTTTCTTCAATTTGGTAGAACCCATTAATCAACTGGGTTCAGGCAATGTCCGTTAAGTGCCTTGCCCAAGGACACAAGCGACCAGTTTCGTATCTGCTAGCCTTCGGATGAAAGAACACACTCTAAACCACCAGACTAATATATAAAACAATGGATATTTGAATTACATAATTGTTTTGGTTTTTTTCCTTCAGATTATGTTGCTAAATAGTTAAGTCAGGATTTACAACAGCACAACATTAACATTTGTTTTTCTATTATCTTTAAAGTTTCGTTAAAATGCGATTGTTTTTCTAGTCTGCGGGATAACTATATAATAAGCATCTACAAACAGCCGAAGGTTTGCAGGTTCGAAACCATTCACTAACTATTGCGTCAACTTAACGGACATTGCCTGAACCCAGCGGATTATTGGGTTCTACTAAATTAAAGGTCTTAATCACGTCTTAATCATCCATACACAACACACTGCAATAGCTTCAGTAACCCGACGCAGGTATATAACATGAATATCATTTCCTTTCCCTTCTAATACCGTTTACAGTTGTCTTCTTATAATAATGGTTATGAAATAAAAGATAAATCGTCGTTAATATTTGCAAAGATTGAATTTCTTGATAAACAAGACACAATGTATGCGGTAACACCGGATTCCAAGATATTTCGAACTCACAGTTGGGAAGCCATTGGCGTCCATTCCTATCCTCACCGAGATATCAAGGTCGATACCAGATGCATCAGCAGTGAACGTACCGTCGTCGCTATTGCTGAAGCTGTGATAGAAATATCGTCATTTCCGTATATCAGGTATTAGGACAGGATTGGATATTCAAGTTCCTTTAATTTGGTAGAATCTATTATTAGACTGAGTTCAGGCAATGTTCAATTTCCTTGCTCAAGGACACAAATAGCGACAAGTTTCGAACCTGCAACCTTTCGGTTAAAAGCTGTCGCACTAAACGACTAGACTAACCGGTCGGACTAATGTACTATGGTAACAACCGACATGGATTAATTTGTAATATTTATTTTTTTTCGGTACGATCGTGTGGGCGAATGACTAACGCGACCGATGCATAATACCAAATTAAATACAAAAAATAATCTTAGCAACGAGTTCATAAAAATATATATTTTTATATTTTTTTCCCAAAATAAACGGCCTTTTCATCCCATAAATAAAACATTTGCTTAGTTATATTGCTTCTTGCTTTGTCGTTAATTACGTCACTGTCTCATAACAAACACCATTATTTCGTCATAACAAACACCATTATGTGCAAACACTTACAAAAATATTTCGTAGTTAACGTTCCAGTTCCCGCTCATTTTCAACGACGCCCCCGAAATACGGAAATTGATGAGATCGGGGGAAGTTGTCGTCAAACTGACTTGTCCGAATGAATATTGGGTGATTGTCATTCTGTGTGGATAGTTGGGTCATTTCTTATGGTGGGTGGGGGTATGCATTTCAGTTGTCAGAGATACGGCTATGTGTATAATGGATTCTTTATTTTGTGGTTCAATCACTACTGGATTCAGGTTGTTTTAGGCGGTTTGTATTTTTTATGTAACACATTAACACAGGGGTTAGCTGGGCAATGTGTCATGTGTGATTGAATCGTTCAGTGTTATTTCAACCCATTAATCTACTGGGTTCAGATGATGTCTGCTAAGTGCCTTGCCAACATTTAACCCAGGGTTGGGTAACTTTCGGCGGGCCAGATGTGGGAAAATAAAATTCTTGGTGGGCCGAATTATTACATGAATAGTATTTAATATCTTCATTACAGAATACAGGGTATGGTTAGATACAGTCTGCGGGCCGGTCAAAATCCCTTCACAGGCCGTTTGTTTCCCAGACTCTCCACCAGCTAAAAATACCTGGAAATCACCACTGGGCGCTGTTCAACTAAACTCACCCACTGAACGTGTATTCCGCATATACCCAGCTGTCATAGGTCCCACTGTAATCAGGGAAATTCCCGGCATACCCAGCTACCAGCCTCTCAGCAAACGAGGTCAATACGTCACTCACTGGAAATACGAATCAAGAGTTTGTTTGGAACAAACACAGTTGAAATAGGGTTGTATTGCAAGAAATAATTAAAAAAACTACGCCATTGCAAAATGATATCAAACGAATGAATATATGAACACACATTGCATTAGAGAACTTGATTAGCAAATAAAAAAAGAAACCATTATAATTGAATAAATGTCCATTTTGCAGGTGTTACGTAACTTTTTTTTTTTTTTTTTTTACCGAGCTAAGTTTCGAACCCATTATGGGCTCGTCATTTGGACCGTTTTTGAAAAGTAGTCGGTATATGTATCGGTCGCGTTAACCATTTGGCCACACGACCGTACTGTGTTACGTAACTATTGGGTTTGTTCAAAATTGATCCAATAACTGCAACCGTTAGTGGTCAAAACGTCTACAAAATTCACGTTTATTCGATTCTATTTGGTTTGTTGTTTTTAAGCAACGGAATAAATCTTCTTGGGCGTTCCTTTTTCCAATGTTATTATCCGACCGGATTGGCCAGGTGGATCAGTGCGTCGCCTTTCAGTCGAAGGGTTGCAGGTTCAAAACTAGTTGCTTACTAGTCGGTTGTGTCCTTGGGCAAGGCACTTTACGGACATTGCCTGAACCCAGCGGATTAATGGATTCTACCAAATTAAAGAAACGTGTGAATCATACACAACACACTGCAATAGCTTCGCGGTAACCCGACGGTGGGCGCGAGGTGATCTGACGATTGCCTGTGTGGTAACCACCTTGGTTTTCCCATTCACGGTACATGAAATAAACAGGAATATTTCTATGTTATAACCACGGAACTCACCAAAGCGAAGTCCCCGGTTGTTGAACTTGACTTTGACCCCAGTATCCGCGTGGAACCGCTCTGCACATAACAACAATCCTACGACGCATGTGGTTATCACGATTAACCTCATATTGGTGGTTGGCTGGAGGGAAGGGGGGATTATATTGGGTTGGCTGTAGTTTGTTACTTGGTATCGCGTTATAATGTGGTTAATGGAGAGAACGAGCGTTGTCGAAGGTTAGCGCGACCCCACATACACCAATTTATACACAAACGGTCTTAGTAACTATAGCACTTTTCCATTTGGAAACCTCCCGGTAAAAATTACAGTATTTACATTGTTTAAATAAAGGAAATCGCGGCAAAACGACGCCTCCTGGAGTGTTCCCCAAAACTTTTTAAGCTCACGACGCGTGTGGAACTGAAATGTACCGTGATAAAGGTTGGGAACCACTGGGATACCACGTCATGAATGCGATTAAGAAGTCAAAATAATCATAAATATCATCGATTGCACTTAAATATTTTCAACAAACAATTTAGTGAACTTCCGGAAGGCTTAACATTGTGGAATATTTATTATTCGAAATTTGACATAAATCATTTTGTTAATAGGATAGGATATTCACGTTTATCCCTGTGAATGGGAAAACCAGGGGGTTATCGCACGGGCAATCGTAACGCGGCGGTGTTCGGAAGGTTTCAGGTTCGAAACATAGCATGAACTCGACCATTATGCTTTAATATTGCGTATGACTAACATAGTATCCACTTATTACCCAACTTGGCTCAAATTAAACTTATCGTTATTTTTGAGCCTAACAATCCTATTCTTAGAATTAACAAGCAAATCGCCAACAACGCAAGTTAGCAAACGACAATATAGAATTTAATCTTTGACAATCGAGTTATAATGAATTCGAATCCAAATAAGTTTCTTTATAATAATCGGATTCAAAATTATTAACGTAAGCGTAACTGGTTTGCGACCAATCGCGTTAAATTTAAACAAATTATTGCGTAAAAACGAAAACCAAACTCTCTTAGCGAATAACAGCGACAAGATAAATGATTTCTACAAGTCAGGAAACTAAACGAAACTAAACTAAACGAAACTAAAGTCGAGGAAACTAAACGAAGAATATGAGAACTTCCTGTAACTATATCTGCTTATGCTGCGCTAATCTATAGATTCAACATCTTGTTTGTCACATTCATGTTGCTAAGAAATACCGATATGAGGCATATTAGCTCGAGGCTATACTAAGTAAGAGTTACAATGTGCATGGTACCAGGTGTTAATACATTTGCTGAAGCTTGGTCAAACGTTTGCAGGGTTTGTCATAGATGGACAGTTGTATGGTGTGTCAGGCTGGTTGTATTTGAACCAGTTGCTAGATAATCATGCTTCACTGAGCAATGCATTGTTATCATCGCGCAATTACCTTTCCTATGTTTTCCCCTTGTCCACCAAGCCACCAAGATATTATGGGAAATTCCCAGTTTCAACCACCCCCCGATTACGTATATCCGACCCATTAGCTTGGTGGGTTAGTGCGCTGCCATTCAACCGAAAGGTTACAGGTTCAG
Organism: Ciona savignyi; assembly: GCA_000149265.1. NCBI lineage: Eukaryota > Metazoa > Chordata > Ascidiacea > Phlebobranchia > Cionidae > Ciona > Ciona savignyi. Next base: position 42,233 of record CH003273.1, read on the forward strand.
AAATGATCGATAGCTAGTCGGTTGTGGCCTTGAAGCACTTATCGGAATTTTAAAGTTGGAAATGCTTTTGGGGCAAAAAACGAATTCGAAAACAACATTAAATTCAAAATACCCAACATTACCCCTGGGTGTTAATGCCCCCATAATCAAAAAAATGTCAAAATGAGTTAAACCATTTAGACATGTTCATATACAATAAAATGGTCAATATTAAACACCTCTGATTATGGCTAATATTAGACCAGAAAATACAATTATAATAAGAATTAAAATGAACCGAAATTGAGGTACAACCTGTAAGAATCGCTGAGTTGCAGCTTGTGGTGCTTGTGTCACAGTAATGTGTGGTTGCGGGCCAAGACAGTTTATGTTGGGAAACTTTTAAAGAAATTAAGTTGGAAATAACAACTTCGTATTGTATTTGCTCCTGCTCCTCCCTCGGGCTTGGGCCCCTTTTTCGTGCTCGCGAAGCGTCACATCGCCCCACTGACCACGACCTTCCCCGGCATTGGAGTCCTTGGCGTTTACCAAGTCGAAACAGTCACAAGTGATAGCACCTAATGCTCGACCTGTTTCGGCCTGGGCCGCCGAGGACTTCCAGAACGACCATTCCTTACTAACCTATATATTACAGATAAATCTATAATATCGTTGGCGGGACCGCAAGTCCCGCCTCGATACCGAGCGCTGCAGATCGGCAAAATAAACAAGAATTCGACGTCGCTCTGCAGCCAAGGACCACCCGAACTCAAGCCAGCACCGTCGACAACCAACATCCTCAAGTCGGCGGTTGCTGGAACAACTCTACAATATCATCATAATAATTATCACCCTGTGCAGCAGGAAGCCGTGTTTTTAACTAACTTTGTACTTTTAAAACTACTCTATGCTTATGAAATATTTTGCCTTTTATCGCTCCGCGTTAATGTCATCACTAAAATTAAATACTGTTAAGGAAATCGTCAGGACAGATTAAGGTTAAATTATGGAAATATTAAACCTAACCGGCAATGCAATGGTTTAAAATATTTATTAAAAACACCCGACGTCTTAAAAGTTTTAAAATACATCTTGAGCATACTTATCACCATCTCTTAGTAAGTAGCTACCATCATCATAGTGCATCTAATATAGTCATCATACGCGCAAGTACGCGGATATTAATGGGAAAGCTGAAGGTGAAATGTCAATCAACTTACTTGTCGGGATAAGTTTCCAACCCATTGGTTCGTCACATAGACAGTTATAATATAGAAATCTTTATGAATCGGTTGAGCTTATTATTTGTTTACACGATCATTTTATTTCGGCAAATTTTATTATTACTTTTTACGGGGAAAAGTTATGGACCAAAAATGTGCTCGTTACCAAGGTCAGTTTTTACATATATAAATGGTTTGCTGCGTTTTCACACAAACATTGGATTTTCGGGGAAGTATGACGTCACCAAACGTATACAGTGATCTCTCTCCAGTCCGACACCCACACAATATACTTGGGTCATGCAATGTATGATGAAATCCACCAACGTGTAAACGCAGTGCGAACTCTGATGTGAATATAACTACTGGGTGTCGACCACGTGTTAGCCACCACTGTAACACCCCGACATAATATTAATTCCGTTGTAATTTCTATGGTTTAATAGATGTTTTAGGGGAAACACCCCAAGTTGTCCATAATTTATTATTTTCGCAATTCAAAAAAGTAGACTGCGTCCAATATATTTGGTAAGTTGTTATCGTTTGTGTGATTATTATTCTGCGTGCGTAACATTCAACACCGAACACCGCAACCTACTACCACTTGTCAAAACTGCTTCTCTATCATTCGCCGGATAATAAAGTTGAGCTGCGTGTTGCAAGATTATCTAGAGGCGCGGCGTAACAGCCACATTACGTTCACAAAATGTCAAACACCGATTTATACTTCATCGGTAAGTCTCTCCTCCTTACTTACTTATAGTATCTCTATGGCTCTTACAGCAGACCGCCTCATTTTGACCGAGCTAAGTTTCGAAACCATGTTGGGATCGTCACTCGAACCGTTTTTGTATATGTGTAAATGATATATGAATTGGTCGCGTTAACCACTTGGCCACACGACCGTACTTTACCCAACTTCGTGTTACTGGAGCAATTGTATAAAAACCCAAAGGCGCCCACTAGTGAGTGTTATTTCAGCTAAACTACTGGATTCAGTATTAAGCGGTATCTCCGAACATTCACCCCCCAATCGCTTCTAACCAACATATGTGGTGGTTACATTCATCCACGCAATCCAGTTCCATTTGAATATCTTTGACTTAGGGTATTGTGAAAATTACATCCGCTAGACGGCGCAAGCGACTCGTCTAAGGTTCCCTGAAAAACTTCAAAGATGACATCACAAAGTCATAACCAAACCCAATAATAGCGCTTGGACCAGACAGATCTTGGGTTCGATTTCACGCTAAACATTTTTTAAAAGTTTTGATCCGGTTATGACCTTGTCGCGACACCGTTTTTTTTTATATAATTCGTATATATTTTGCTCGCGCTAACCATTCAGCCACACGACAGCACATTCAGTATATGTTAACCAACCTTTGGCACGCACTTAAGAACGCTGCGTCTACCAAGTGTAGTGGATTGATGAGTTGAAGTTATAACAAGTAAGCAGCAATACAACGAAATACCATCACTGGTAACCCGACGGTGAGCACGAGGTAACTGCGCAACAAGGATATAAACGAACCACATATCATACACGTGTGTTCGGTAATATGCTAGCGGCTGATGCACTTTCGAACAGAAACTTCTAGAACAATAGGACAGCGCGTTACAATCACCGGACATTGCGTGGATTCTGTAAGGAAAATAACGCTTGTGACGTGTCGTGTTTTTCGTTGTGACGTGGAATTTCTAATTTTTCGTTTCCTTATTGTCCACATTGCATATGATACGAGTGCGAATGGAGGGAATACCATGATATGCAGATGTGGTGTATTGAACAAAATATGGGAGTTGATTTATTCCATTCGATTTACGTTATAACAGTACATGTATGGTGCTGGCGGGAATTCCCCCGTTAAATAATTATTTGTCGCCAATAAAATGTGAAACCGATTTATTGTTTCTAAAAACAATATAATTTATAAAACTGACAACTGTTTGCTGATTTTAATCTAAGATCAAGCAAGTAAGACACTTTTATTAAACGTCACAATTGGAATTGTGATGGCCAAGACACATTAAAATTAATATGACATCATAGTTGATTTCATGACGTATCAATGTTGATAAAGAAGCTGCTTTTGGGCGGGAAACGGAATTGGGAGTTTCTTTAAAACAGTTGTTTCAGTAAAAATGATTTTGTTTTTTGCTCATTTAAGAAATCGTGGACGATAATTGGATTAATTAACCGTCAAACAACTAAACAGGGATAAAAATAGTGAAAACTCCTCAGTAAGATGAAACAAAATAACAATAGGCGCGTTACTGTTAAACCATAGACACTCTAAACATATAGATAGACACTTTATATGTATGGGGTGTCTGTGGTTAGACCGGTAGACACTTTAAGCAATTAAATAGTGGATGGGGAATTAAAGTTTTTTCGCGATGAATGTAAAGTTTGCGGTCGATTAACCCGATATACAGTTTGTTATTGATAATACGCACAATTTGTAGGTAAAAGTGCTGGTTAAGCAAATGTCATATATCTATGGCCAGTTGGGTCAGAGATAAACAACCCAGTGACCGTGTAACCCGCTCGTCCATAACAATACATTGTTGTGACGTGATATATTAATTATTTAAGCTATTACAGCATGCTTTAGCATTAATTAAGATGCTATTGGGTGTCAATCAATTGAGATTGAAAATATTTTGATACTGGGCTACCAAACTCCCCTTTTTACGCGTCCTCAATATAGAATGTTTACAAATATAAATTAATAAACTCAAGTAAGGAGAAACGCACTGTCTGCTTGGATCGCCTTATATGGGAAAATGCATTAAGCCCATGTTGTCCACTGTATTGGTCAGTCGTACTTTGGTGTTGTTGTTTACGTCGATGACGTCACATTGCCACGCATCGGTGCGCATGGATATGATCAGCAGAAAACGTTCTTTCGACGAAGTTGTAAACAGGTTTAATAAGCGGCAATGTAAGTGAAATAATATTTCGACACAAACCGCTATTTTAGGCCTCGCCGGAGGCTAAGAATCGAGTAACAACCAAATTAAACATTCGAGTGAATTGAGTTGTAATCGCATTTCAAACAACAAATTGGACACGGCGCGAAGCAAAATAAGATTTTTATGGCAAAATTATAAGAATTTAATCCGATCCCAATATGAACATGAAATTTAAAACTTTTAAAATTTGAAAAGTCAAAATTAAACCTTCTTAACTTTTACAGCTTAATTGCCATTGGTTTAATATATTTCACACAAAATTTGAACTCAAAGTGACAGTAAACTTAATTTAATGCGTTTTATCATGTTTACTCACCCGGCATAGGGATAATGATAAATAAATTGATAATTAACCAGCGAAGGTACAATGGGTGGGAACGAACCATTCATATTATGCATCGGTTTGTTTGGTCGTGGTTTGTATGGAAGTTAATGAGCGTTTAACAGTGGTGTGTGCGAACCTAGCATCAGACATATCTACCACGGTAACTTGTGTTCGAACAAAGAGACGAAACATCGGCGACCATCATCGCTTGTTTTTCAAACTCGCAGAAAAAGGGAAGTCGCGATCAACAAGTGGCTTCGCGAAAATAAAAGGAGAAAGGAAGGCTTCGCTACTAGTCAGCTGATCCTGTGTGCTTTGTAGCGAACTCGCCTTTTTCTATGTTCGCCAACAACTGAGCGCTACGATTGGTTGGTGAACCGGCTTCCAGAGCTATTGAAGTGAATAAATGAGAGCGAAGTCGCGATCGCTGATCAGTCAGCTGTTTGCTTAGCCCTGCTGCGTGGGCAGGTCAGCAATGCCTTGCAACATCGGAACCAACAACTTCTTTAAAACTGAATGCATTTGTGCTGAATGACTGAGAGTAGTTAGTAGGAATTGTTGTTTCTGCAATCTTAGATCAGCTCACCAGTTGTTCAGGCATTTGCGGCTAAACGTTAAGCTTGGAAGGATGGGAGGCGATTGCGCAATTTTGGGTTGCGCGGTGCAACGCGCGCTCTTTTGTGTAGGGTGCTGCATATTGGACTTTATGACATCACAATCACGCATCGTTGGTGTGCTACCGCTGGTTGGAAATTCAAGGAAAATGAGTTCAGCATAAGTAGGTCATGGTACCTGCAGTGTTACGATATAAAAGTTGAAAGTTTTGTATTTTTATCTAACTTTATATTTGTTTTGCAGAAAAATTATTAAAACTTCGATTTGTAGTTTATAGAAAGATTTATTTTGAAAGTACATCTTGCCAATTCTATGGTTGTGAGCGATTTCTACGGTCTGTCCAGTTCAGCGTCCGACATGGCTCAACCCGTGCAGGTTGGAACTGGTTTGAACCGGTCCGACTCGTCCGATGCATTCCATCTCAACACCAACATCTCCAACAACGAGTACGAATTCAAAAACTTCGAACTGAGCAACGTAACCAGCATGTGCGGTACCACTGAGCCCCAACAGCAGCAAAACTACCAGTCCATGCCACAGTACACCGGGAATGTGTTCACAGGGTCAGTGGTCGGGTACTGCACCACCCAGGAACAAACAAACCCGTCGCCAGGTTCATCGGTGTATTCCGTGCCCCCCTCCCCCCACAACATGACCCCCAGCCCGCCGGACCTCAAACCAACCCCCGAGGAATTACAATGGTTCACGTCACAAACGCAACACAATCAGACCACGTCACAATACACGGATGATATTTCGTCGGAGGAAGAAGAAGTTCTCGAATCCTTGCTCGCGAATATGAATCGAATGCCGCACCCCCCGTCAATCCAGCCCGCCACGCCATCTATCGACAGCTTCTTGCAGCCGATTTCCGGGTTCGCGCAGACGCCGTTCTGCAACGCGAGTCAAATCCCGGACGGTTGCAGCGCGATGCCCGCGCAGATGACGGAAATGACGGAAAACGGTTTCGCGACATTTGTGACGTCACACGAGAACGGGAGCTTCCAGAACTTCGGGGGAACCCCCACCAACTACCAATCAACGTGCGACCCCCAGTATTCGAACCCCACCCCCTTCCAACCCAACCCCCGCGCCGAACAACCATCACGATCCCGGGGTTCATCCAAATCCCCGGGTAAGCGCGCCACCGACCTGCCGGGCGAGCCACAGGACAACCTCCCAGACGAACAGCTGATCGCGATGACGGTCCGCGATCTGAACAGGTGTCTCCGTGGATTAAGGTGAGTCCACTTAAACCTCAAGTCCGCACGTCGTAATTACATGTTTTGACGCACGCTTCCCGGAACGCATGACGCAACCCGCATTAATGAAACTAATCCCACTACAGCAAAGAAGATGTCCTGGCGCTCAAGCAACGCCGACGAACGCTGAAGAACCGAGGTTACGCGCAGAGTTGTCGGACGAAACGAGTGATGCAACGACATATACTGGAGAAAGAGAAAGACGCTCTACAACTACAAGTAAGCACAAATGATTCCAAGTGTTTTAAATCGAGGATCAACTCTTTTGTTGCATAGTATCTGAATAATTTCATTAATTTGACATGGTTTGGGCTCGTTTTTACCGTTTTTTTTAAAGAAATTATTCATAAATCGGTCGTGTTCCGTGGCTAACCACCTGACGTTTATTATCAGCTCCATCAACTCCGCGGCCACCTAGCGACCACGTCGAAAGAGAGAGACGAGTACAAGAACAAATTTGAGAGACTTCGGAAGTTTGTTCTCCAACAACAACCCACAGCCGGGCAACAAAGTGACGAGTGTTTCCGCATAGAAGCGTTTCTTTAACTTCACTGTGTGAGCCGAAAAAGAATCGGAAACACTGTGAACTCGCTGTACGAAGGATGATAGTCAGGTCCACCTTCATAGAACTTTTCAACAAACGTCCACGAAATGCTGCTTGTCCAACGTTGGACGCGAGAGAGACGACTTTTAGTCCATTTTTGCATCGTTTTTGTAGGAAATCCGACCAATATACGCTCGCTGTTTATTCTTCTCATATTTCCACCGCATCGTTCCAAGTTTCCCATAGTTTCTCGTGCAATGCCCCCCCATAAACGCCAGATATTCATATATTACGTTCCAACATATTCTACTGTACCATGTCACTGGTGCTCGTGGTCCCCAAGCATATTATGTCCCATCTGTATCTTCTTGTACAAATTATCTCATTTTTTCAGCCAAAAACTTTATAAATTTCGTCGCAGTTCGCGTCGTCACACCCTACTGGCCCACCAACCCCCCCCCCCCCCCCCCAATGTACTAACCAATATCTCACCCCCTGTCGCTCAGTTTTGCTGTTTCATCCCCAGTTTCGCAATAAACTACCAGTTCGGTTATGTGAGGTGTGGGGTGTGTTACCGAATAAAGCGATGTCGCTTTTCGATTCACGCGGAAGCCGTGAGACAATCGCGATTATGACGTAATACTGTGCTTTGTTTACACGCGCTCTCTCCTATTGGGTGACAATGGAAAAAGGAGATTACGCAATCGGCACAAACAAAGCAACATAATAAGCGAGTCGGTTGCTACAAGATGTCGATTTACGAGCTGTGAGGTTAACGCAACTATTGCACAACATACTGGGATAAATCAGGCGGTTTAGGTTTAAAACTGGTTCGGTTAACATTTCACCGATTCCCCAAGAATCTTGGACGAAGTTCACAAGCTCTGATCACCGAACCATGACGTTCACTGACCCGTGACGCCAGGCGTCGCTCCTCACTGGGGAATCCCCGAATCATTAGCCGCAAAACATATTTTCACGCGAGGGATGAGTCATCGCAGAGTTTGCTTCACAACAACCATCGAAAACACATTGTTTTGAACGAACCACTCGAGATTCGACGGTGGCGACGACGACCTTCATACAACACGTCATACACGTGTGGTGAAGCTACGATCTTTACTTATGGGTTGGTACTTTTACCTAGTTACAATACCACTGGGTTGGAGCAATGTAGAGTGGCTTGCTCACATGTACCGTAATACACCCCATGCTCACAGTCGAGCACAGTCGAGCACATTAATATACCTCATGCCCACAGTCGAGCACAGTAATACACCTCATGCCCACAGTCAAGCACAGTAATACACCTCAAGCCCAAAGTCGAGCACAGTAATACACCTCATGCCCACAGTCGAGCACAGTAATACACCTCATGCCCACAGTCGAGCACAGTAATACACCCCATACCCACAGTCGAGCACAGAAATACACCTCATGCCCACAGTCGAGCACAGTAATAGACCTCATGCCCACAGTCGAGCACAGTAATACACCTCATGCTCACAGTCGAGCACAGTAATACATCTCATGCCCACAGTCGAACACAGTAATACACCTCATGCCCACAGTCGAGCACAGTAATACACCTCATGCCCACAGTCGAGCACAGTAATACACCCCATACCCACAGTCGAGCACAGTAATACACCTCATGCCCACAGTTGAGCACAGTAATACACCTCATGTCCACAGTCGAGCACAGTAATACACCTCATGCCCACAATCGAGCACAACAACACACAATAAACCAACACATAATCGAGTTGTTGCAATTACTCCGTTGTGTGGATAACCCTACAAACACGACATACAACCCAATAGCCACCACGTTGAGCCTCCCGCACGAAAGGAACAAGTTATCCCATATTGATCCGGATATTCATGGGATTACATCGTGGATTAGACTTCACCGCAACAAGTGTGGAATTAGATTTTCTCACCGATTAAATTATTTTCCGAAAATTCGTTAAAATTAAATTCGCTTGAATTTTAACACATAGGTTGCGTATTTGTAGATTAATGTTTACTGCGCATGCGCATTGCATTAATGGCGTCATTAACTCAGTTCGACGATGTACGCTTAGATGAAGCAAACGTCATCAAACATCAAACGTCATCAAAAGAAGCAAACGTCATCAAACATCAATGCACAGAACTTACACAGTTTCTTATATCTCCGCGAAAATATGAATCGGGAAAACATAACTGGTTTTGGACTCGTTTTTCCAGATTAAACACGTTTTACAGCTCATTTAAATCACGGTTTATTGAAAGATAATTAGACCACAAGTCCGCCGAGTAAAACGTTTGTTGCAAGATATAATTCATCTCCTTAGTCAACATGGACTTTGTACTTTAATGCGACGAAGTAAAGTTGTAAATTGTTGTTTAATTTGGTGTCGCATTTAAGTGAGTTCGTTTATATCTTCGTGGGTGGGAAGCAAGGCTTTATCAACATGTATCTTAATACACCTTATGCTCATAGTCAGGTTTCTGGAGCTATTACAGTGTGTGGATGGTTGGTTCATTTGTATCCTCGTGGGTGGGAAGCCAGGCTTTAACCACGGGTATCGTAAGACACCTCATGCCCACAGTCGAGTTGCTGGAGGTATTACCGTGTGTGGATGGTTGGTTCATTTATATCCTCGTGGGTGGGAAGCCAGGCTTTATGCAAATGTATCGTAATACACCTCATGTCCACAGTCGAGTTGCTGGAGCTATTACCGTATGTGGATGGTTGGTTCATTTATATCCTCGTGGGTGGGAAGCCAGGCTTTATCCATGGGTATCGTAGGACACCTCATGCCCACAGTCGAGTTTCTGGAGGTATTACTGTGTGTGGATGGTTGGTTCATTCATATCCTCGTGGGTGGGAAGCCAGGCTTTATCCACTGGTCGCGGTCGGCGGCAGGGTTGACCGACCGGTTAGTCTGGTGGTTTAGTGCGACGCCTTTCAACCGAAAGGTTAAGGGTCCGAAACTGGTAGCTTATCTCCTTGGGCAAGCCACTTTATGGACATTGCATAAACCTAGTGAATTAATGGGTTCTACCAAATTGAAGGAACGTGCCTATCATATACAACACACTGCAATAGCTCCGGTAACCCGACGATGGACGCGAGGTGATCTGACGATTTCCCGTTAATTCCCATTGGTTTTGGCTAGCTGGTGTTTGAAATAGTACAACACACGGCATACCGACGGTGGACACGAGGGGATCTGACGATTGCCCGTGTGTTAACCTCCTTGGTTTCCCCATTCACGCGGACCTGAATATCATATGGTGCAGATTCCGCGATAGATGTATATTACGTCATAGAAAGATCTTGCTGCAATCGGGAAGCATGCTTTGTTACGTGGAAAACGTCACAATCGGTCACGAGTGTCGATTGTGGTTCTCGAAGTGTCGGATAACAATGGGAGCGCGAACCAATAGAATCGCTGCCATACTTATCACGAGTTGTTACGTCATAATACACAATGAAGATTTCACTCCCGAAAAATTCCCGCCCGGAAAAGCGACTTCTAGAACACAGACAACCAACCAAATATGGTTGGACATCTGAACAGCTCAATCACTGCGAGAAACCGATTCACCATTTAAGATTATATGCAGAGGTGCATTGTAGCGCGGGACGCAATACGTATATGTGCATTGTAACGCGGGACGCAATACGCAGAGGTGCATTGTAACGCGGGACGCAATACGTATATGTGCATTGTAACGCGGGACGCAATACGTATATGTGCTTTCTAACGCGGGACGCAATACGTATAGGTGCTTTCTAACGCGGGACGCAATACGCAGAGTTGACGGATTGCGAAACTAGAAATATCTACCGAGTATAGAGCAACAGGCATAATAAATATCTCAAAATTAATTTGTTGAATTTGTTTATTCAAGTTTCACGGGTTTTCGACACAAAATAATTCGGCAACACTGCAATTGTGGCTGATATGATCGAACAAATACGAACAAAATCAACTATGACGACATAATAAAAATTGTTTGCAGTGACGTAATAATCGATACAAACACGTGGGATTCAAATATAATGACGTTAAAACCACATTTATGACATCATTAAACTGCACCAAGCTTCGACAATCGGTCCTTTATGAGATCATCAGTGAGCTCCCATAGCTGGGTGGCGAGGGTTGAGTTCGAACCAGCGATGCTCGGTTCACAGCGGAAACAGTTGTTGAAGTAAAGCCCTCCTATGCCTTCCAACTCTGGGGCGGTGGCTACGAATACTGAGCATGCGGCGGCTTGTTTCTGTGGGGGGGGGGGGGTTAAAAGGGGTTAATAAGGGGGTGGAATGGGGTGGTTAAATACTGTGTATGGGAGTGGATATTAGGAGTAAAAATTGGAGGCATTTATAACTTGGTGTTAAAGCAAGCCAACTTAGTTGCAGTCAAAGGGGGATTTCGCACGTCACTATCATGTTTTACGTAGGACAATTACGTCACATGACGTAACAAGTGACGCGCGAAGGGGGTAAGTGGGGCGGAAACCGCGGTTGGTCGCCCCATGTGGGTCATGAACCCTGATCGGGGTTGGTGGGTCAACACAATGGTGCTCTCTATTATTGCTCGTGACCCCATATGACTCTCAAACCGGCCCCATTCACCCACCCGTTGCAATCGTTGGCATGGGTCCACATTCAGTCAACCATATCGACGAATAAATGGCGGAAGTTCAAGGGATGTCCCGGATGTGTTTCCCCTTGTATTACGTCATATACGAAACCATTCGACC
>CH003273.1:54272-85057 GCA_000149265.1 Ciona savignyi
TGAGTGGCGCATGCGTGTAAAGCGGGTCGTGTTTCCCGGTGCGTGAAGCGGATCAATGGTACGTGAAGCGAAACAGCGATGCGTGAAGCGACACGTATTTTAAACAGCAGCAATTTCGTGGTGGTCCCATGTGAACGTTGATACTATAGGAGTGTGCGGGGTGACATGGGTGGTGATTCCCCCATGACGTAGCACCCACTTTCACTTTCCCAACCCCACCCTTAATTTTCCACTTTAACCACAGATTCCTAGGCCCATCCGGTAATCAGTTGGGTCAGATACGGACATCCCACCGTTCCGCCATTCCGCTGCTATTGACCCGGCATGCAAGGACACCGGTCCTCGATCCTATTGGTCCCCGACAAACAATGAAACGACCCCGGGTTACCTTTGTCAAACAATCATCACACCATATCATATTATTACGTCATAAAACATTGCATCGAATTCACCGGATAATCGATTTCGATTACCCAACAATAGTATTTCGCGTTCACCGCGATAAATAGATGTTTTATTGTTGTAACGTTTTGTGAAGTTATAATAAGCATTGTTACGTAATACTTATCATCGAGACACACAATGTCCAAGTTATTCATTAACGCTCAGCACACCGACAGCTTCGCGCCCATTGTTACGCAACAATCATTGCAGCAAAGCGAATCGCTGCAAAAATGACGAAATAATTTTCTCCTTCGGGATACGAAGTTGTAAGTTCGGAATCCGAAAAATACCGAATTTGCAGACATCACAGAGAATTTTTAATTTTATTTATTTTTACGGCGCTTAGTTTTGAACCCATGATGGGCTCGTTTCTAAAACGTTTTTTTTTTGTATGTAAGTCGGCATATGTATCGGTCGCGTTAACCATTCGGCCACACGATCGTACAAACATCGCATAGAAAACTCTTTGTTCCTGTAAATCGTTACAACAGGCTATAGTGTCAAACAATAGCCGCAATCCCAAAGAAATTATGCCAGACCCCACATGTTATTTTATTCTAGTTTAATCTAATTCTAGATTATATTCGCATCCAGTTGAATACACACGGTTTAACTAATTCTGGCCATCCTTCCGGGACAGGAACGTGTAAAACCCATGTGCGCAACCACATGTCCGTAGTCGAGCCAGCAACGCCACCTTCCACCATATATCATCGTCATCATACTAACTTACCCCCACCATAGTAACTATAATATCATCCCCACCATACTAACTTATCCCCACCATATAATATCCCCACCATGCTAACTCGGCTGCGCGAATTGACATAATCCGATTAAATCGACCAACCCAGCAGTCAAGTTCGAATCTGCAATGACATTTTGACCCCAGCCACATCTCGCGACCACTATGACGTCATAATCCTTCGAACATAATTGGACGGTAACAATGCTTATTGTTGTATATTTTTCTAGGAAAATCCAATTTTGTAAAATCGTTTCAAAATCGCCTTAAATCGACGCCACGTCTTGTGTCAACAGATTAAAATGCTGATTATGAGCGGCAATTGCGACCTTGATAAGCGCGCCTCGATCCCCGGGGCGTAAGGTCCGCAGTTATAAAGATGATGAGCACCTGTTTATCTGCGCCATTTAAGCCTCGATTAAATATATTTGAAATCAAATCGCGATCGCTGCAGAGAAAGTTCGAGAAACCGCCGTGAAAGCGTCAGCAAGTTGTGCAATGTGACGTCACAATTACCTGACAAACCCGTCGTTATGTTGCAATAATCGCTGTTGGTTACAACACGAGGCATTGTTTATAAACAATCGAATCTAGAAGCGCGGAAAAAAAGGCGGTTTCGAAATAAATCGTGCCGTGTGCAAATCAGCTGACTAATTATGTCGTCACGTGACAAAACCGATGCGAAGGCATTATGACTCATAGAGGGGAATAAATCGTTCCAAGTTGATTAAACCTTCGATGTCCAGCCATAAATGGACATCGCGGTCTTTATGTCACTTCCTGTTTTACTACAATGGAATAAAAATCTAGAACCCAATGGTAATTGGGAGAAATTAAAAAAGAAAAAAATGAACAGATTATTTCGTCATAATATGGTCTACATCTATTACTCTAACAATGGTTATTGTTACGCAGATTCGAAGATTATTTTGAAGCGACATCTAATAGATGCCACATATAATGGGTGTAGTGGAATAGATGCCACATAACCACCCACAACCGCCATTATTTTGAATGAAACTTGATGAATTATGTTGCGCAGTGTTATACATACGGGTATAGATAGTTGATGGTGTTATGGGGATGTTTATGTATCTGGGGTGGATTATCAACTGAAAGCATTAGGGGGTTTGGTGTGGATATTATGGGGGGTTTGGGGTAACCCCCATTCACCCCCCGACCAGAAATAAATGTTCCATCCAACCACGTTGCTATGGTAACCTAGGATATGACGTCAACCGCCCACGGCGTAAATTGGCGAACTTGTATCATTTGTCTCCTCAACGCATATAAGCGTTGTATGCAAATTAAGCATGTCAGGATAATACTACATGAATTATAAATATATCGAATGCGTTGTGTAGATGGGGGGGGGAGGGTGAAAGTTACTTAAACCTGCATGTTTATTTCCTCGGACAAATTTTTTTTAAACGTTGTGTCAATGGGCATTGTTGGTCATAATTGAATTGATGGATTACATTGTGTCAAACAATGCGATGAATTGCATATTATGACGTAATAAGTGCGAATCCCCGTGGTTAGATTGTGTCCAAAGTTTATATGACGTAACAATGGTCAGATTTTCAAAAAATAATCAATTTTTTTATCAAGTTTAAACAAAAATCAGTTTTCTGAATCATTTTAACTCGGAAACACTGAAAATAAAAAAGTCTGGCAACACTGATTATATGCAGAAATGCAAGATGTCAGCGGTTTGATTCCAACCAATCAGAATCGTCTAATGCGAATCAAAGTTCGAATTCCATCCTGATATTATACGTCATATCCGTTCATAAAACATACTAATAAAATGACAGAAACCTGTTCAAGGGCAGAACCTGACCATGTTACCCTAAATTAGTGGTTTCCAATTGTCCGATTTAGGAAAATTTGTTTAAAAAACCATAAGCTTTAAACTTTTTATCAATATGATTATGTAATTTCGAGGTTAATATGGGGGAACCACCTTAATACTGGGGTAAAATGGGGCGAAACATGATTGATTTGTCAAATAAAGGTAAATAACCAGCCATGCGACGTTTCTATAGCCGTGTTTCGACTCCTGCGTCACGAATGCAAAACCGCTTTTAACCGGTTGGAACTGGTTGTGCGGGTGGATGGCACGCGACATAGATATCAGTGGATGGGAGGTTACTGATTGCGCGGACCATGAACAACAACTCGTGGAATCGACCACAAAGTAATAACTCGGGACATCTGACGAGGTGTCGTCGGATTAAATCACCGCGAATTGGATTTAATTAACAATTTGGACCTCTATCCGCGATGCGACGGGACCAGTGATTATATGGGTGGATTTCGCATTGAAACAAGATTTTGACGGATTTATAACGACATTTCGCGTTTGTTTTATTCAATGATGATTTTAACACGAATTTATAAAACAGAATTTTGACCCATTTCACTCGGCTTTCCGCTATTTATTCAATGACGATTTTTCAAAGACAGGATTTAACTTGATTTTTATTGAAACACGATTTTGACGGATTCGTTGTTCCGCGTTTGTTTCATCATATTTTGCGAAAACTCCGCCACGCTTATGGGGAACTACTCGACATAGAAAACAAGTTGAAAATAAAATCGCGGCGACAACGAGTTCATGTTATCGAAGTTGGCGCGATTCCCGAGGGGGGGGTGGTGATGGAAGTCAATTACATCTCCTCCCTACGGTATAGCTGCAGGTGGGCTTCGAACCCAAGCTAACCTCAGCTGGAAGGTTAAATTTATCCCACAAGCGTCGCCTAGACTGCACGTGGTTGTGATTATGACGTGGTCCCTTGTGATTATGACGTTTATTGTGATGATTTCAATCATTGAATTAGCTTCTCGTGTGTTCCGTGTATTGCAGGACCTGTACCCCCACACAACCACCCGTATATTTGCTACACGGTCCCCTACCCCTTCAGGGGATTCCCCTGAAGAAAAAATAATCGGTTTCTCCACTGTGGAGTAAGGGAGTTCCCCACCAACGAGAATACATCAATATGATACGAACCCAGGTATTGAACAATAGAGCGAAACGCACAATTAATATAAGGGGAGAACATGCATATGGCTTATTAGCGCCACAAGTGGCAAAATATTGACCGAGTGTATTGTAGCAAATCATCGCGCGTTTCCGTACGTCGTCATGCGTATCCGTGCGTCGTCATGCGTTTCCATGCGTCGCCATGCGTTTCCATGCGTCGCCATGCGTTTCCGTACGTCGTCATGCGTTTACATGCGTCGTCATGCGTTTCCGTACGTCGCCATGCGTTTCCGTACGTCGCCATGCGTTTCCATGCGTCGCCATGCGTTTCCGTGCGTCGCCATGCGTTTCCAAATAAGCAACACGGCAAACCGCCAGGCAATCGGCCAATTTGCCAGTAATTTTCCACCGAAACGAAATCGGTTGTTTATTCTAATGCGATCTTTCACAAATCAGATCTCGTACGAGCAATCCGCCAATTGACCCTCCAACCCCCCCCCCCAATTCTCCCGCGCAATCTACCATCGTCTACATCGGAAATCGTAGTAACCGGATATTACGCGACATTTAAGTAAAAA
The DNA here is from genome assembly GCA_000149265.1 of Ciona savignyi. Lineage (NCBI taxonomy): Eukaryota > Metazoa > Chordata > Ascidiacea > Phlebobranchia > Cionidae > Ciona > Ciona savignyi. The sequence goes on from CH003273.1 coordinate 59,029, forward strand.
ATTATCATGAGATATTTGTGTGGTCGAAGTGATGTCATGACGGGGCGATTTTTGCTGCGCAGTACAACTCTGCGCAGCCCCCACTTGCCATAGAAACGATGCATCGGGCTTGGTGTAAACTTTCAACGAACTTTGGCGGGAAAATGCTTACGTTGGCGCGAAATCTGCGGTTTCTGAATGGACCACGGATTTGGCGGGAAATCGCTTACGATGGCGCGAAAATCGAGCTCTTCGATTCGTCGACAGATTTGGCGGGAAATCGTGATCAATGGCGATGTCTGTGGCGGGAAAACGATGTTTTGGCGCGAAAACACCACAACGAAACGTGCACCTGCAAAAAGTCATTACTCGACACAAGTTACTCGCCTGCGGGCAGTCAAGTCGCGACCGCTAGATTGGATCGGATTACCATCACGCGGACAATAGAGCACTCAGCTGTCCCAATTAACGATTATTGCGCCACAATAGCTGCCCCGGGGGATCGCGATGTTTACTACGGATCCATCGGAGACATCGCGATCTTGCAATCGTGGTGCAAGCGGCATACAACCAACACATTGACACGTCACAGATAGCGTTATTAACGTATAAATGCAGTTTCGCAGCTTCCACGCGAATCTACTTAATCACCGCTATATTTCGCGCATAACACGATGCAACGCGATCTGAACGATTTAATTGTTTTTTGTTTGTTTTAACCGAGCTAAGTTTCGAACCCATGATGAGCTCGTCACCAGGATTGTTTTTGTATGTAATTCGGTATATATCGGTAGCGTTAGCCATTCGGCCACACGACCGTACTGGACGATTAAGTTAAACAAACCCGACATTGCCTTAAATACAAAGTAGCGACATCCACAATGCAGTATGATATTATCCATCCAACCTACATCTGCAGGACGCGATTGCTTCTCGACTTTCCATCATTGCAAATCCGCTATGTCATTATTACGTAGCTATTACGATTGTTTAGCATTTTCCCGCTTCGTTCATTTCAAATGCAAACACGTGACCTTAATCAAAATTTCCCGCCAAATCCCGACATTTCCATTCAAAACATAGGTATGACGTCATGAGGATGATGGTAAAGACTTTCATCTCGGATATTCAAAAGGGGGGGGGGGTTCATAAATCCGGTTCTTTGTTAAATTTTTTACGCAAATCGAAACACAATACGTAGAACGAAACGTGGAGCGGATTGCATCTAAGTATAGGGGGGAGTGTGCAAAAAGTTTACCATCGTCTTGATGACGTCGGCCTGTATTGGATGACTAGGAAAATTGAAAAAAAAACTAAATTGTGGTGATTAATGTGTTCTACCCACGTAATCTTACAATTCGCAAAAAAAAGTTAAAAGACAATTAAGACTTTGCGTACATATATAACCACTGCAGAAACAGTTCAAGATATTTAAAACTTAGTGTACATTTGCGTACATTACATACACAACCACTGAACCACATGACTCACCATGGACTTGGTGAATGGGCTCGCCATGACGAAGAGGATTTGAAACAAGATGGAGGATCTTGGGAGGGAGGTTCGGACCATGTTCCCTGGGTGGAGGGTGTTGCACGTCACCCCTCGTCCCGACATTCGTCGATGCAGCTCGTTGCTATGGCGGTACGACGTCATTAACACGTCATTGGTGGGGACGTGGTTGTTATTACACGTGCGACACCTCGTGGTCGAAATTACATAACTCGTGCAATATGTTTGGGTATTCATGTTTATTCCGATGAATTGGATAAGACAGGAGAATTAACACACGGGTAATCTACAGATTACCTCGCGCCCACCGTCGGGTTACCGGAGCTATTGCAGTGTGTTGTATATGATAGACACGTTCCTTCAATTTGGTAGAACCCATTAATCCGCTGGGTTCAGGCAATGTCTGCTAAGTGCTTTGCAAAAATACACAATCGACTAGCTAGCGACCAGTTTCGCACCTACAACTCTCCGTTTTAACGGCGACACACCCAGCTAATCAGTCAAATAAGTTGTTTGAACAATCCAACCCACAGGTTCGAACCCATACCCCTCCCACCCACAGGTTCGAACCCGTACCCCTTCCACCCACCTGAACAACACATTACAAAGCTTGGATCGATTGTATTGCAGCATGGACCAGTAATTCGACTTGGAAGGCGACAAGTTGATGAGATTGATTGGATCTTCTGTCGCCACGAATCTGGGATGATTGGATTCATCAACAAATCAGCGTCCCGCCCGGTTAGTCTAGCGGTTTAGTGCGTCGCCTTTCAACCGAAAGATTGCAGGTGCGAAACTGGTCGCTAGGTAGTTAGTTGTGTCCTTGGGCAAGGTACTTTACGGACATTGCCTGAACCAAGCGGATTATTGGGTTTTACTAAATTGAAGGAACGTGTCTATCATCTACAACACACTGTATTAGCTCCGGTAACCCGTCGATGGGCGCGAGGTGATCTGACGATTGTCCGTGTGTTAACTTCCTTGGTTTTCCCATTCACGGGGATAAACATGGATATCCTATTCTCCTAAATTATGTTTAACTTCATCATCAACCTGCCATTAAACTGCCATGAGCAGTTTTGTTGCTTTTTATTCCATTTTTATTATCAACGTTTTTAGAATAGAAACAAATCATCATTTAATTATGCAGCTCCTGACCGCGCAATGAAATAAATTTGAATTCGGTTGTGGCGGTTGACATTTAAACATGATACACACCAAGCGCGCCCACCTGTGGCTCTCCGATGACACGACCACCACCCGCGCGGGGGCGCTACGAAGCAGCAAGTCCCGCAGTAGTTGTACGAGCCGGAAGTGACCTACGTGGTTTGTCGCGAATGTTCGTTCGATGTCGTCATCGGTGAGTTGCCATGGCAACGCGAATACAGCGGCGTTGAGGATTAATATGTGAAGCGGGCTGTGAGGATAAGGGGGGGTGAGAAGGAGGGGTTATGGGGGTTAAACATAATAAACTTAATATTGGGGCTGTCGTAACAAACATACATGTATTTTATGTTTTTCCGAGCCAAGTATCGAACACATTATGGGCTGTTGATAAGAACCGTTTTTTTGTAAAAGAGTCGGTATATATATCGGTCGCGTTAACCATCTAGCCACACGACCGTACACAAACAAGTGTGATCATGTTTGGTGCGTATAACACATGGGAATAGCGCCACCACGCGGAGATGGCAAATGTTTATTGAGGACCGATGTGGTGGTTGGGTCGGGTGAGATGTGACGTCGGGTGGTATTTGGAAATGTTTACGCAAAACTAAACTAAACGTCATTATGGGATGTTGGGGGATTCGTGGTTGACGTTCGGGGTTATTTATTCCCGAGTATGAGCCAATTGCAATGCGATTCGAGATAATAGTTTATCGAGTTCTCGAATTCCATGAAACAAATATCAAATCGCGCGATGATGGAATCCGCCTATGACGTCACAACACAGTGGCGCGGAACACGAGCGGGGAGGAATATTGGGGTGCAACGCGCCGTGTCGCGGTAGTGTCGGGTTCCACCATTGTATGCTACGCGTGGGGCAGTGTTGCCCGGTGTGGAATCCCATACTTTGCTGTGGTTGTGCGGGTTTTGGATCGGGAAACACTGCAGGATCGGTTACAATTACTCCGGTACATCTATGGAATGGAATACGACAGGGGTGGGACGGTGTTCATATGATATGCGGGGATGGTGGGTTTGTGTAGCAATATACGTGGTGGTGGATATTCATGGTCGAATCATGTGTGTCTGGTAGTCATTCGTCCAGTTGTAGGAGATATTGTAGGTTGATGGCGTGGTGTTTACGTAGTTATCGTAAAGTGGTTTGCAACCAGGGGATTCCCCTTTAACAAGTGGATAGCGGTTAGATTGAGCAAGTTCTTTGAGGCGATTGAGATATCGTCCATTTTGCTCTAAGCGCAGCAGATAAAACGGCCGAAATGCAAAATCCACGTTATTCAATTCCTTTGTTGTTGTATTGAAATACCCTAGATATATTATAATCAATTGTAGAAATATAAGATCCATGAATAGCACCCAGAATCTCAGTAAAGCGACCGATTCGTCCGATTAGCTTGGTGGGTTAGTTCGTCGCCCTTCGGCCGAAAGGTTTTAGGTTCGAAACTGGTCGCTAGCTAGTCGGTCGTGTCCTTGGGCAAGGCACTTTATGGACATTGCCTGAATTCAGCGGATTAATGGGTTCTATTAAACTAAAGGAACGTCTAATTCATACACAACACACTGCAATAGCTCTGGTAACCCGACGGTGGGCGCGAGGTGATCTGAAGATTGCCCGTGTGTTAACCCCCTTGGTTTCCCATTCACGGGAATAAACATGAATATTCTATCCTAGACTACTCCAACGGATATTTCGTTCACGTAGTCATTTCGTGCAGATTTGCTGCGATAATTCGAACTGAGTTCGATTAGGAATGTCGTATTCGAGTAGCAAGCACAGCCGAATGTCGGGCCATAGTAATGGAAGGCTGACCGAGTCGGATATTGAAACCATTTGGAAGTCCATGAAACGTCCAAGTGAGCGGGGAATTCCCTCACCAGAGAAAAAGAGGAAAGAAAAGAAAGGTCCTTCCATCGACACTACGCCAACTACCGGTAAGAAATATAGTTCAAATATTTTTTGAAGTTTTAGCTTAATTGGGATGAAAGGGGAGTTAAATCGTGCATACACACACACTATAGTACCTTGCATCCATCACAGTACCAAACACGCAGTGTCGGGTTACCATGGTGTTGCAGCGTGTTATATACGATAGAGATACTGTCATACTATCAAGTTCAACCCAAAGTGTTTCAAACCTGTAAACAAATGTTTACAATATTTCAATAAAAATAGAAGAGTGTTTAGTACATACATGGGGTTTAGACAGTGGGTCAGCACCCCACGGGGGATTACCCACTACAACCCCCTACAACCCCAACCCCCAGATTACAGCGGAAACATGATCCTCCTGCATCCGGACTCCCTAGAGGACGAACTGAGGATGGACCGGGAAACATCCAAAATGAGGGGAGTCCTCAGAGCAAAGAAGATGAAACCAAAGTCGTTTCTTCCTCAGGTGTGTTCATGACGTCATCCTGCCTGTGACGTCATCTCGTCTGTGACGTCATCCTATTCGTGACGCTATTCCGTCCGTGACGTTAAAATCAGAGAAAATTCCGTCTCAGCATGTTAAGTATAAAGCGGAGACTATTCTGTGCAATCTTAGTATTTTAATATTTAACCCCACCAAACACCGTTGTTTGGACACTTAGTTAAACGCAATACGAGTTGCTTCACCTAAGTTTCGAACCCATGATGGACTCGTAACTAGGGCCGTTTGAAGTAGTGATCGGTAAATGTATTGGTCGCATTCATCATTCTGCCACGCAACCGTTAGTTGAAGCCTTTACGTCATAAACACCTGGTGCCCGCAGTCGAGCTGAATATATTTCAGTGCGTTGGACGCGATGTCCATATTTTGTCATTTGGTTGTGTCGGGTGAAATGTTCGGGTGTTAGTACGTGGTAGGAATAAGTGAGCAACTTGCCATAGAAACACCATTTCAGGTGATCCTCTACGACAACGTGAGCAGGGAACGACTGTTGGAGATCAGGATGAAAGATATTCATCACGCCCATAAGGTGGCGGAAAAGAGGGCGAAACGACGTCACGAGAAATTCGTGCGTGGGTTGGAACGTAAGCAGGATGTGTGGACGAAGCGGGATGCCAGGGCGGTGGCTAAGGTGCGGTTGTGGGGGGTTGTATTGCTGGGGTTGTACATGGGGTGTTGTTTCGAACCCAGGATCATTAGATCGCTTGCGCGGTGCGTTGTTTGGGCTATCAGAGTCAGTTATGTGGGGAGACGTGGCGATTTTACTGGCTCGATTGGACAGGTGGCCCTTACGTAAAAACAACCTTCACAGCATTACACATGACCCAATCGGATAGTTTAAACAAATATGAAGTATCAGCCTCGGTGGTTATGGACTGTGGTATCATGTTATCCAACGATAACCGTCATGTCTTAATCTTACACCGGCAAATACGCCACATATCACCACGAAGCAGTGGTTCAATTAGGTTGAAAGTGCAAGAGATGTTTGCTTATGTAAATTAGGGCTAAACCACCTCTGGGGAATTCCCTACACAGAGAATTCTGATCGCAGACACATACAGCGTGCAGTGGAAATGTGGTTGACACGTGGTTGAAACTTATTTACACTTAGTTAACATAGGGTTGACACATGGTTGACACATGGTTGACACGTGGTTGACACTTGGTTGACACACAGGGTTGACACTTGGTTGACAATCTAGTCACGTTAAAAATGCTTCAAACTCGGCAGTTGGAACCGGAAGGTGCGTCAGAGCTTAGTTTCATGTTCGGGAGGTTGTACAACAAACCGGATCATCCGTACCAAGACGCTGTTCTATCACTCACACAACCTCCCCAAAGGTATTTACAATTTACTTATATGGTACGCACGATACGACTGTAAGAATCCTAGTAGAACAGTGTTCACGTGAAACCGCAATAAAAGCACCACCCATCTAAGAGCGAGATATAAATATTATGGGACGTTGTTATCGCTTTCCTGTCTGGTGTGAATTCCCCACCACCGTAGGCCACAACTTCCAAAACCCAGCGTTTTTTGATCCGAGTATAAATTAAGCAACTTTAAATCTCTATCCATCGGGATGGGGGGTTGCATGACTGGGTAATCCCCCTATATGATACCAACCATGCAGATTGAACCACGCCCGCAGAAGACCCATCCAGCTCCCAGATGTGTCCCGGAGGACCATCTATGATGATGAAGAGGAAGACAAGACGTTCGTCACCAAACTTCCAAAGGTAAACCCCCCAGGGGAATTTATTTCTCCGATATATTTTTAACCAAGCCAAGTTTCGAACCGATACCATGGTGGGCAGGTTACTAGAACCGTTTTTTGTATAGGTAGGTATATGTATCGGTTGCGGTAACCTATCGACCACACAACCGCATTTATGTCGCCGATAATATTAAAAAAGTTGAATTGAAGTGCAAGCACGCCACCATGTGGAGATTTCACTTCAGTTCCGTCGTTCCAGTTGCATCGCCGTCGGCAGCGAAGGGGTGGTGGGCACCAGATGGGGACAGAGAGCAGCCGAGGGGGCGAATGGACGTCGGACGCTCGATTCCACACCCTCACTTCCATACTAGGGGAGAGGTATAGCGGGAAGAAGCACGCCAACCCTGCCATACCTTACCCCACGTAGAGGGGAAACCCCCATACCGGAACTTATTCCAACCAATCGATATCGCTGGTATTGGATGGAACCAACTGACCCATGTCCGTCGTGCATCACTGCACATTACGATTTCGATTTTATCAATATTTTGAGATTTTGTTTTTGGAATAACTAATTCCAACTTATACCAAAAATAGTTTCTAATTCCATTATTGAACAAACCATTGAACTTTGGAATATGAAGCGATTTCATTTGCATATTTGTTCGAATGGTTTCAATCCCACAACCTATGAACTCACATATTAACTATGATTCACTGTGATTTTTTTTATCAATAAAAAACTTTGCTCACCACTTTAATTTGAGCACTTCGTCGGCAAAATGTTGGACGCTTGTAAGTGACGAAAGATCAAGTTTGATTGCGGTGACTTCTATGTCAGTCTGGTGGTGGTAGGGTTAGTGGGGGATAGTACATAATGCTGGGCTATTCAGGTTATCTATAAGGTGTATAGATGGGAGGGTCTATTGATTTGTATCTCCGGTTATTTGAAATTGCAAGGGGCGTTATTACAAGTGCGATTGATAGATCTTGTGTCTTGCGATTCGCGAAGTTATTGAAATACATTGATTTATGAAGGGCAAGGGATAACTGCTAAGTACCTTGTTCAAAGACACAGTGGCTAAAATACGATGCACTAATCAGGGAGCAATAACCAAACAGAAATAATGCTGCACACCTCGTTCCAATCAACTTACTCTGTTGGTTTTCATTGTTTGTATCGCTTTGTTGGCTTTCTCCATGTCTCTACATCCAAGTATCACCCGCGCCCCATGACACGCTAACGCCCTTGCTGTTTCATAGCCTGGTGGGTGAGATTATCTTAGTGGGGTTTCCCCTGGGGCTAGGAAGGTTGTGTGGTCACATATTAATCACCCGATAGTTGTTGGGACACCAAGGTGGTAAAAACCAATGCATATTACGAGCTTTCAACTACAGAGTTGTAATTTGTTTAATAAATAGTTCAACAAGTGTATACAAGGTTATAGTGGATATAGGTTGGCTAGGGGTGTAAATTCACTACATTTAAGCTGAAAAAAATTTCAATAATCCATTCTAAAGTCGCATCCATTCTAAACCATTCCTTAGTTTATTGCGTTGCCTCCGACGATTATAATGATTAACCCCCCACGCCATCTACATTCTTACATTCCCCGCGCAAGCTAATTGTATATACCTCGTGTTTGCCTGTGTGAGGCAGTTGGTACTTGGAAAAACTCAGAACACAACAAACCACAAGTTCACATCTAACCACCAACACACACATACCGATTCCTGAATTCCCCCCGGTAACAATGGCGACTTTCCCCACTAGGTGGGAGCCTTGTAGAACTTGGTCCGTTGTGCTGCTTCCATCGAATCTCTGTCTGGGGGAACCCCCTCGTTTCGCATTCGTAGCGTCGACTGCAAACGCCAATCGTGGGTCGGTGTAGGTGGTCCGCTCGTTGATATGGCTGGGGGGTTGGAGGGGTGGGTTAAATTGGGGGGGGATTTTATCCTCATGGGCAGGTTGGAGGAAGGGTGAGATTGTGTAGTAACCACCCACCCACACTCAAACACAGATAATAGGGGGAATTGGGGGCGAAATTGGTGACTTTATTCTTATGGAAGGGTTAATTTGCTCCAAACAAACTTTTATTTAAACATTTAAGTTCATAAGTTACCGATGATTCATATTAAGTTACAACTTACTCAACGTAATAAAATCTTCCCTGGTTGTCTTTCACCCTCTCCCATCCATAAGGCAGATCTGGGGTGAAAGGGGGTCAAATAATATCCAGTAAAACAACCTATGTTTAAAATATTCGGTCTTGACCACTTATGTGTATAGGGTATTAACGTTTATCTCTGTGATTGGGAAAACCAAGGGGGTTAACACACGGGCAATCGTCAGATCACCTTGCGCCCACCATCGGGTTACCGGAGCTATTGCAGTGTGTTGTGTATGATTCACACGTTTCTTCAATTTGGTAGAACTCATAAATCCACTGGGTTCAAGCAATGTCCATAAAGTGCCTTGCCCAAGTACACAACCAACTAGCTAGTGACCAGTTTCGCACCTGCAACCTACTTCGGTGAAAGGGGTCGCACTTAACCACCAGACTAACCGGATGTGATAGCTCAAATACACACCAAACTATTGGTCTGCATACTTTAAATCACAGTGTAATAACTGCATAGAAACTGTGAATAAGTCATCACCTTTAGCAACACGACGTCGTTGTTTAGTCTTCGGGTGTTCCCAGTTTGTAGTTTTCGTTAAATGACTGAAACATAAAGATGGAAAGAATTAATTGATGTTTTATCATCGCTTTGGAAATTTGTAGGTTAATATTTTGGTCGCCCGGTAAAAAAGGATAGACGGTTTCCCGTTATCAACAAGGGTGGGTTATTGTTTAAATTACCACATGCTCTCAGTCGGTTTAAGGGAATGTGTGGATGTAGTACATACTTCCATTGGACTCATTGATTAAGGCATTGTCTGCCATGTACTTTGCCTAAGGACACAGATAGAGTATCAGGTTTAAAGTGGTCGTATGAAGGAAGGTAAACTACTCCAAATGTGGTAATTAGTTGGGAGGTTCATGTCTGGTCATCAGATTATTTTACAACCTTCAATGGATGTTTTGATAGTATAGGATATTCATGTTTATGTGCCCACCGTCCCCAAGGGGGTTAACACACAAGCAATCGCCAGATCACCTTGTGCCCACCGTCGGGTTACTGAAAGTATTGCAGTCATGCAGTGTGTTGTATATGATAGACACATTCCTTCAATTTGGTAGACCCCATTAAGCTGCTAGGTTCAGGCAATGTCCATTAAGTGCGTTGCCCAACGACACAACCGACTAGCTAGCGACCAGTTTCGAAATTTAAATCCTTCGGTTAAAGCAAACGCACTAATCCACGAGACTAATCAGTCAGACGTATAAAGGAGAATGTGTAGTTCTTGTTCTTCACAACCAATCATACCCACTTTGCATAATACACCCATCCATCTGACGTAGTTCGCTCTTCCCACCCGTGAGGTAACTCATCTTCACTATCAGTGTCGTCATAATGCCCATCCATCTCACTCCATCCTCGTAACAACAATGTTCCAAATACTACATTCAACAAGCACTTTAACCCAAGTAGTTGGGGTAGGATATAGAAATATTGTGTTAAATTATATAGGTAAATTCTCTTTGGTATTAGCAAACTATACATTTTTTTAAATAATGTAAAAACAATATCAGTTTATTAAAACATAAAACCATGTCGTATTTTTGATAGTTATAATTACTTCAACTATTGAACTCGGGTTAAAGTATTTGTAATGTTTATCAGCTGTTTTTTAAAATCCCCTATTTCGAAAATTATAGAAAAATAGACATCTTATAGCATATTAAAATTGTATTCTTGTGAACAGGAAAACACAAGGTCTATATTTTTCGGTTTTAATCCCAGCGCAAGTCTTCTTTCATTATATTTATCCCATCCCAAGGTACCCGGATTAAAAGTCGTCCGCCATGTGACGTCATGACTGTGCGTCGGTTTGCTGCATCGGAATGTTTAAAGCGTAAATTACTAGGTTTAGTCTTCGAAGTTGTATTATTATGGAATGTTTAGTTCTGCAGCTTTTAGGTAAACTTTTAGGCAAAGAAGTTTTTCGCATCTGAGCGTATACTTATAAGATAAGTACCCACATATACTATGTAGTTTTGATATATGACGATTACCGATTTATAAAGCCTCGTTTTTTATTACACGGGGATGGAATATAAATATCCGATCCTTTAATTTAAACCATAGATATCTTACAATAATATATTCTATATGTGTTAAAGTTTAATAAGATTTCTATTCCTCGACGTCATAACAGACATCATTCATTAGTCACATAATAATTATGACGTAAAACTTTTTGTTTACAAGAATTGAGAAATAAATTTCAAATTTGGACGAAAAATCTAGAATTATTTGTACAGTTTCTTCCTTTTGAGTTCTTTAAATAATTCTCATTGGAATCGACAACGAAGAATTTTCGATGACGAGCGACCAGCAAATGAAGAAAGAAATCGCGTATTTGACCAGTAAGATTTTTACGAATGTGTCCGTTTTTTTAAATAGCGGCTAATACTTAACACTCACACTAATACACGTATCTGGTCCCAACCCTAACCCTTTAAACCACATGAGTGCCAAGCTATATATATATTAATGCTACAGGCCATGTTAGATTATGATGGTATTAAAGCCTGTCCACACTTAAATACAGCTACTTAGAGACCCGTATGTTGGAAATTACGTCAATTTTCGCAGAGATCTCGAGTGTGCATGCACCAAATATTTAAGTGTGCTGTGTGCAAACTTCAAGTGTGCACACAATTTCATTTTTATTACAGTTTTACCAAAATCTTAAACAAACATATTATTCTATCCTAAATTGATTGTGTCCGTCAGCTAACATACCTATCTACGTAACATAGGGTCGGCTACATAACAAAAAATGTACTGACAGTAAATTACCCGAGGTAGGTTTACAGGTTTGTTGTGAAATTACCCAAGTGTGCAAAGTTGCAGGGGAAAAAAAAACTCCGAGTGTGCAGCTGCCGTACTTTCCATACTGGCTTAGAGATAGCCGGTATAATAACAGTTTTCACCCTACTAGAGATCTCATGCATGCAGTCAAACATAACCACATATCAACCTAAGTTGTGAAATTCTCTTATCTTTAGCAATTACCGAATATAATTTGTTTCACCAAGAGAGTAGGCTAAGACATTTAAAACATACCTTGCAGTAAGAGTAAAACGAAAACACCAAACTTAAACGAAAACACCAAACGATGCTTTTGTTGTTGGGTAATCTGACGATTGCCCGTGCAATAATGGCACTTGCATTTCGTAATGTACCATTCCGTACTTTTTTGTATTTCGAGATAAAACTAAAATATCCTATCTATGTCCCCCCTAACATGATTATGTGGTGTTTAGAAACCATTAAGAAATATGAAAATCATTATGTAAATTAGAAATATATTTATATTCAGGTTTAATTGCTTCACACAAGAGGAATCATCAGAGCAACTCCTACCATGGGGGAGGTATGCCGTCCCACCACCCCAACCACCCCAACCACACACATCATACACGGCATTCAAGGTAGGAGATGCAAAGCTGGGGCCACCCACACCCCCCAACCACCCACACCCCCCAACCCCATCCACACCTCCAACCCCACGTATGCTCACACATGGTGCAGTAGTTGGGGTTGGTGTGGTTCGCTGAATCTGAGTTTTCCTAGTGAAGCCGTTTCGATCTCGAGTGAATTTAAACTATTGGTTATAAAACTAACGTGTGAATTATACACAACACACTGCAACAGCTCCGGTAATCCAATGGGAAAGTTTGACGATTGCCCGTGTGATAACAACTAAAAATTGACTTCGATACCGTAACAATGGGTGGTGTGATGTAACTACTAACTATTAATGTTGAAGTATGTATTGATCAAATATAATGTCCGAATGTATTACAAAATGTTGCGGTCCAGGTAATTCTACTAAATGAATTGCCAAACAACGCTTCTCACACACATGTATATCAAATGGTTGGTTTTTGAACCAATAACCTCATGGCAATCAGACATGTTTTAACTGATCGCAGAGCTCCTCCTCCCCTTCTTCTCCCTTCTCCTCACTCCTCCCCGCTTCTCCCCTTCTCTCTACTCCTCTCTCTCCCTCCTCCCCCTACTCCCCTCCTCCCTTCCTCCCCATATTTAGCTTCTCCTCCCACAGGAATTGGAAGAACTCTCCTCAGAAATCGAAGTTTCAAAAACGAACAACTCCGGCCAAAAACCAATATTCGTGGAAACCAAAGCAAGTTGGACATGTTACCCCTGCCGTGCTGAGTCGTGCACCGCCAAGTCGTGCAGCGCCGAGTCATGCTGTGCCAAGTCGTCCAGCGCCGAGTCATTTACCGCCGAGTCATGTACCGCTGAGTCATGTACTGCCGAGTCGTGCAACGCCTAGTCATGTAGCGCCGACTCGTGCTGGACAAAAGCACGGATTATCAGTACCGGTAACACCCCACCAAGCAACAAAGAGACTCAAATTGAATGCCGAGAAAATAAAATCGAATTCTCCAACAAAATATAAATGGAACAACAAATCAAATAATCGGAAATCCCCTAAATCCACCCTAAAGCACCAGGGGAAACCCCAAGTTCTGTCGTCCACATATTCTCTCCACAAACATCAAGTGAAAAGGTTCGATTTGTGTTTGGTGTTCGGCTAGCGACTACTTGTTGAAATAAAAGCTAAAATTTGCTCCAGATATTCCTAAACTGCTGGATATTTGCCAGTTACTTAATTTAAGTCAAGTAATTTTATTTTAGTAGTGTTTTATTAACAATTACATTTAAATTTTTAGGGTAAAAGTTGGCAAAAATCGAACACTTCAAAGAACCCAGCAAAAGAGGGAGTTGCTGGTGGGACAGAGGGTGGTGGGGAAGTATGGGATGAGGAGGATAATATCGGGGCAGTTGAAATCGAGGTTCGGATCATAGGATATTCATGTTTATCTCTGTGAATGGGAAACTAAGGGGGTTAACACACGGGCAATCGTCAGGTCACCTCGCGCCCACCGTCGGGTTACCGGAGCTATTGCAGTGTGTTGTGTACGATAGACGTGTTCCTTCAATTTAGTAGAACTCATTGATCCGCTGGGTTCAGGCAAATTAGGTTTGAATGCTGTATTCTCAATTGCACAAACTTCACATTATATTTCTCCAGGATAATGAGCCCATCAAGATTCCACACCAGTCGCAACAAATACCGGGTGGTAAAAGATAAAGGAACATTGGTGGGTCATAACGGACGCAACAGGTCCACCAAAGTACTTTCGCCATCGGTAATTCAATTTAACGCTTATGATGTCACAAATGATTGATTGTTTATCCCCAAAACGCATCATCACCCGATGATGTCATCATATGGGGATGTTAAAACTTAGAAAGTGGATTTTTGAAATGAATTTGTTGCAAACTTGTCATTATTTTAGTAACGATATGGCGTCATGTGATATACATGAATAGCTGTCTGATCAACCGTATATTCATGACGTGTTGCTTTTTTCCTCTGTTTGCTGTGCCGTTCATTTTCTCTTATCATTAACGTTAGGTCGTCGACCAATAAACAACTCTTGTGTTTGGTACCCGTTGTCGGCGCTACAGTGCCATTAATTTTGAGTCCTCTCATTATCCTTGTGAGAAATGTTAAGAATCCGTTTAACAATCCTGAAACTTTCCAACACAACCAAGGAACAAACATAAAAAATGAATTTCTCTTACAGAGACTTCAGTACAAACACCATAGACTGCATCGGGTGTTTATGACAAAACAATCTGCATCGTAAGTAGCTCTCTGACGTCATAGACAGTTTCAATGGATTGTGATGTCATAGATCCACCTATTTCCCCCCAGTGTTGCCACGCGCTACAAGTTGGTCAAACCCACCATGCAAGCAACCACGTCGCAAACCAGGAGTCGGAAATCGGGGAACATTGTGTTGAGGAGGAAGCAGGGAGAGGGTGAGATATTTGGGGGGGGGTTGGCTTAACTATGGGGGGGGGGGGCATGGACGCATGGTTGCCATCTATTATAGTCAGACTGATTAGCTTGGTGGATTAGTACGGCACCTTTTAGCTGAAGGGTTGCAGGTTCTAAACTGGTCGCTAGCTAGTCGGTGGTGTTCTTGGGCAAGGCACTTTACGGACATTGCCTGAACCCAGTGGATTAATAGGTTCTACCAAATTAAAGGAATGTGTGATTCATATACAACACACTACAATAGCTCTGGTAACCCGACGATGGGCGCGAGGTGATCTGACGATTGCCTGTGTGGTAACCCCCTTTCCCATTCACCCGCGGAGCAATAAACATCCACTTCCTTTCCCAGTGTTGGTGGTTCCAGTAGCAAAGCCTTCACCACATCACTACTCGGTGAAGCACAAGTTGGCCAGGTGGGCATGTTGGAAACGCATTGCTTATATTTCACATCATTTTTGTTCTTATTCCCTGCATTTGTAGTGCGGCTTACTGCCTAGAACTTCCAACACATTTGTTGGGTGAAAGGTTGCTGGTTCAAAACTGGTTGCTTACTAGTTGATTGTGTTCCTGGGCAAGGCACTTGATGGACATTGTCCGGGATAATCTATAAAACTAGTTTCAATACTATATTACACATTGCAAGGGTGGGCACGAGGTTATATGACAATTGTTTATGTCAGCGGTTCCCAAACTGGGCGCCGCGGCGCCCTGGGGAGCCGCGAGACTTTGCCAGGGGCGCCGCGAAAGCATGCGGAAGTTGCTGCATTTATTATATTGTTTTATCACAAAAAAAATTACAGTGCATGTGTTAGTTGTAGATGTATAAGCCTGGTGCAACCCTATAAGTATTCGTTTTACTTGTTAAAAATCCATTGTTCGGTGTTAACTGCCACTATTTAACTAACGTTGCATTGTTTGCAAATAACTGTTTTGCATTGATTGACTGTTCGTCACTTAGGATAGGAGGATATTCATGTTCATCCCCGTAAATGGGAAAACCAAGGGGGTTATCACACGGGCAATCGTCAGATCACCTCGCGCCCATCGTCGGGTTACCGGAGCTATTGCAGTGTGTTGTATATGATAGACACGTTTCCTTCAATTTGGTGGAACCCATTAAGCCGCTGGGTTCAGGCAATGTCCGTAAAGTGCATTGCCCAAGGACACAACCGACTAGCTAGAGACCACTTTCGCACCTGCAACCTTTCGATTAAAAGGCGACGCACTTAACCGCTAGACCCCGGCCGGGCCTTCAGAGAATAGTTTGAAGAATTTGAGTGGTTATCAAAGTGCGTACAAGTCTGGATATACAATACTTGCAGTTTGAAAATTTTGGCTTTATGAGGGAGCCGCAAGGTTTAATAAGTTTACAAAAGGCGCCGCCAACAACAAAAGTTTGGGAACCGCTGGTTTATGTTATAAAGTCACATATGTTCCCCACCCCAAATAACACCATTGTTATTCCCCCCATGCTCTCAGCCAAGCTCTACAACGAAGCATCCAAACCATTCGCTCGAAGAACAGAAACAAAGTTCTTCGCAAGTTCTGTATCTTCTACAACAGGTGATCTCTTAACTGGGAATTCCCCTCAATGTATCAAACATCACTTATATTCCCATGCAGATTTGGGAGATGCAATCGTGGGCGATAAGTGTCCGCACAGACATGATCCGGACAGAGTGGCGCTATGTACCAGGTGATCACATGTGATGACTTAGGATATTCATGTTTATCCCCGTAAATGGGAAAACCAAGGGGGTTAACACACGGGCAATCGTCAGATTACCTCACGCCCACCGTCGGGTTGCCAAAGCTATTGCAGTGTGTTGTATATGATTCACACAGTCCTTCAATTTGGTGGAACCCATTAATCCACTGGGTTCAAGCAATGTCTGTTAAGTGCCTTCCCCAAGGACACAACCGACCAGCTAGCGACCAGTTTCGCACCTGCAACCTTTCGATTGAAATCGACGCACTTAACCGTTAGACCAACGGGCCGGACAAATGGATGGCGGTTGTATGCTCATGTGGGAACCACGAATCACCAACGACGATCTATGTTGACAGGTTTCTTCGAGGAACTTGCAGGAACGAATCGTGTCCGTTCTCCCACAAGCTGACCAAGGAAAAGGTGATGATAGTTGGGGGCTGGGATGGGTGTATGAACAAAGCATCTATCACTACATGGGGTTGCCTTTAATCACGGAATGGGGGGAGGCAATGTAGAAGCGTTATAACCACCGATTATATCGTGTCTACATTCGGGACGTATGTGCCACATAGTTATGCTAGGTTAGGTTACTGTCAATACATGGGGTTGTTTTCGCATAGGAAATTGTGTATTTCACTCTGTTCATTGGTCTATCACACATGACATGATCATATTTATCCCTGTGAGGGGGGGGGGGAGTGCTATAACATTAGTGATCATCATACCCACAATCGTGGACAGTAGTTATTGCAATGTGTTTGGAAGATTTATCTTCATCATTTTCAGTCCAACATTCCATTCCAAACTTGCATTCCCATCTAGCACCTTGTCCAACATCTCACGCAACCAATATAGGAAGCGGCAGGTTTCAATCCTACAACCCCTGTTCTACCAAATCAAAGAAATGTTTGTATCATGCACAACACTGCAATAGCCCGACGGTGGGCGCAGGTAATCTGACGATTGCCCTTGTGTTAACCTCCTGGTTTTCCCATTCACTGGGATAAACATGAATATCCAATTCACCACCAATGGATAAGTGACCCGATAACCAATGTTCCAGATGCCGGTGTGTAGTTTCTACCTCCGTGGGAGATGCACGATGAAGGAATGTCCGTACCTCCATGTGTTCGTGGGCCATGCGGCTGCCGTGTGCAAGTCGTTCGCCAATGATGGTTATTGCGCCAAGGCTGATAAGGTAGGGGTGTGGTGTTTCTTGAATTGAATTTGTGTGCGTTTGAAATAAATGGTCCCAACTTTGTGGAAACGATGGTTTATTATCACCTGTGTATATTAGGTGGGGCATGGGTTGGGTTTTTAGACCCACTATGCCCTTGACCAAGCAGTTAAACATACTAACCCAGGAGTGGGCAACTTCTCTAGTAGGCGGGTCAAATGTGGGAAAATGAAGTTCATGGTGGGTCGGATTATTACATAAATAGTATTCAATATCTTAATTACAGGGTTAGATACAGTCTGCGGGCCGGTCAAAATCCCTTCACGGGTGGGACTCAGCCCGCGGGCCATTCCTGTGCTAACCCCACCTATACATATCCCCAATAGTGGCACAACATTACCCAAACGCAACATATAGTCCCAACAGTTGATGTTGGTTTAAAGTTGTACCCGCCCACAGGCGCATGTTGCCCATTCCTGTACTAAATGATTGCAATATTAAAATTCACTCTAATTCTACACCCCACCTTAACAAGTCAGATATTAGTTTGAATTTCCAGATGATCTATGTTTAAATGTTGTAAATAATGAAAAACCCCTCTAGTGCAACGAGAAACACATCAGAGTTTGTCCGGAGTTCTATGCGACGGGAAGTTGTAAGGTGGGGGGGACGTGTAAGCTGCCTCACACACAGCAGATACACAGGTGGGGATTGTATGAGGCCCCTACTGGAAAGTTCGTATGATGCGCCGGATATATTTGGCGTGACGCACGGACTACTTTTTCAAGTATTGGCGTAGAAAACTTTAAAAATCATGCTGGCGTGGCGTGATTACACCTCCTTTCATTTATGTCAGTATTTTTGACACTTTAAGCTTTATATTTCAAAGTTTTAATTAAAAATTATACAACTTTGTTTGTGGTGGCGCAAATTAGTATTACTGGCGTGGCGCAAAATTTAGGTTAAAAAATGTTGGCGCTAAAATCCGGCGCACAGAAAACGAACTTTCCAATAGGATATGAGGGTATAATCTGTCTATAATTATTCTGATTTAAACTTTTTATCGAAAATGATAATCATAGCACTTGCATACCAAGATAAATGTTAATTATAGCGGTGTGCATACCAAATTGGTATACTACACAACAGTTTAAATGCCAATGACCTGAAATGGGTTGATGTATTGATATAATCTTTGTGTAATAGCCTCTGGGCATGGTGGGAAATTTGCATGGAATATTACGAGTTGTAAATGTTGTTTGACGGTTTGCTGTAAAATATCCTGTATTTCGACAAAATACGATTAAATTATCTCTGTATTCAACTGGACCAGATATTATGATGCAAACTTCTATTATTTCTGGAGATAACCACAAATTAATCAAGAAATTCATTTCAGACATTCAAAAAAACCAAGCAAGAAACTTCCATCTCAAACCTGGTATCACAATATAATAGAACTAACATAAACCACAATGACCAGTGCGACGATATAATTTTGACGTTTTATTTTACAGTTCCGTGTCAGAACCGCCAGGATTCATGGGGTTCAAGAGTATCAAGGAAGGTGTGAAGATAAAGCAACAGGGTGAGTGTGGTACATGCGATATGTGGTGGATGGTGGGATATATATCGTGTGGTAACTGCATCATAATTTCATCACCACCATTCAACAGAACCAGCGGAAACAGCGGAAACATTGGAACTACGGATCCAACCGCGCCTTCAAAAGTTCAGGAAACCACTATAGCACGGCGGTATATACCTCAAAGCGTTTAGTTTATTTTACTCTGTGTATCCTTTCTTTTCCTCTGCAAGTTTTGAGATTTGTACAAAAGCAATAAAATGACGGTGAAATTGTGTGGTGATTTATTTACAAATGGCCATCGTTGGAAGTCTGCTAGCTTATCATTCCCTTTTCGGGGTCAGAATTTGCTGAATCACCATTTTGTGCTTCCTGCCGAGTCAGCGGTGGGGATCGCATGACTTGCAGAATCAGTGGTGCGTTGTTGTCCTGTGTGTAGGGGGGGTTTAATACACAAGCTTTGTATGTTGTTTATTATTGTTATAGGGAAAGATAACCGCAGCTGACACATGGACAGTCGGTAAGACCAATAGTTGTTAAAACACATTAAATAGTATGCAAGCTGTGTATCCGTCTGTATTTTTTTTTTTTTTTCTTATAAGGCAAAATTATTTCAGCTAACAGAGGGACAGACCAATAGTTGTTAAAACACATTTAAAAAAAACATTCTAAGCAAAATTACAATAAATTTAAAATAATTAAAAGTCTGGAAATAAAGTTGGGAAGATAACTTGACTGAAACTAAGTGAAGGGAGTAAGGATAGAACCAGAAACCATCAGGACATCCACTTAACCACGTCCCACCCACACAACTTACATTTCCAAGAGATGAAGTTCCTTTCCCAATGCTCTTCGCAAATTGCTCGAGGTCATTGAACTTCTTCTGAAACGCCTCTAATTCCAACTTCATCCGTTGGTTTTCCTGGGTGATCCGATCCACCTGTGATAAGCATCAGCGGTGTTTAGTGGTTGGAACTATTGTTACATTACATTAATATGGGCGGGAACACGGTAGTCACCGGGACCAGAAATTAAGCCCTTAGAATGCCCATTACTCCAGTGCTTCGAGCTATATCGGCCAAGTCGGCCCGTGTCCTGAAGGAAGCTGACAAAATGCTTGGAACTATCATGAGTGAAGTTCTAAATAGCAGGAGTGAGCTATCCATTTATCACAAAACTCTAAGATCTATAATTTAGATAGGATTACGTACATGAAGTTCACATAGGTTAGAATATTCATGTTTATCCCCGTCACATCACATAGGGGTTAACACACAGGCGTCAGATCACCTCGCGCCCACCATCGGGTTACCGGAGCTATTGCAGTGTGTTGTATATGATTAACTTTTGTTAAAAGGCGTCCTACTAAACCACCAGACTAACCGGCCAGACAAACAAGCCATAATACCACCGTATATATAAAGTACTTTCCAAACAATATGATCAATGTTTGTTATGATCCATACTAGGCTGCGAAAAATTAACGGTTAACCACGGTTAACCGTTTTAATGGTTAACCGTCACGTCAAATTTTAACCGTTTTTTAACCTTACTTTACCGCCCACATTTAATTGGGCGTAATTGCTTTTACATCAGTTAACCGTTTTTTAAATTAACCGTTAATTCGCAGCCCTAATCCATACTTCATTTTGTAGTTGGATCCGTTCAATATCGAGTTCATCCTTCTGAGTGAGCCGTTTGATCCTGCAGGAAGCTGCGTATCCTCGATTCTTTAATGTCCGTCGACGCTGCTTCAAACGACGACATTCCTGGTGAAACGGTCGTTAAACGGTTAATTATCAACCCACAGCGGGACCAGTTGAATCTAATATTGCTGAGACAGCATTATACAAGGATCTTCACATACTGAGTATTTTTCATTAACACTACCTGATCACTGTCCTATGGAGGACCTTAGAACCCAGCGGATTAATGGGTTCTACTAAATTGAAGGAAGATACCTAAATCATATACAACACACTGCAATAGCTCCGGTAACCCGACGATGGGCGCAAGGTGATCTGACGATTGCCCATGTGTTAACCCCCTTGATTTCTACTTTCACGGGAATAAACATGAATATCCTATTCTTATGCTCGCTCACTTGATGCTTAACCTGGTATTATGTTAGGAACGTGGATTATTGGTGAGAGAAATAAAACACAACTGGATTTCCTTAACCAATCAATTCTGGCTTGTAAGCTTATTCGTAAAAGTTTTATGAAATGTTGTGCGGTAGAAACCAATGATATACAATGCACTTGAACTATGAGCATGAGATACCCTTACAATATCATGTGTGATAACACAACCTAGCATAATCTCCCATTCATTAGGATAAAGAGGAATATAGGATAGGATATTCATGTTTATCCTCTGAATGGGAAAACCAAGATGGTTAACATAAGTGAATGTCGAAACCAGTGTGTTGTGTATGATTAAGACATTTCTTTACTTTAGTAGAACCTAATAATCCGCTGTGTTCATTGTCCGTTAATTACCGTGCCAAAGGACACAACCGACTAGCTAGAATATCATCTTCTGATATACATCATCAAGATGGCGGTCATGAATATCTTACTTCTGGTGACAAACTCCTAAGATGCCGATTAAGGTCTCGAACGCTTAAGTTCAATAATTCCTCATCCGTGAACATTTGCGTCCCATGGTCCTTCCCCATGTATTTGTCCTTATTATCCTCAGCCATGGTGGATACTATACAGGTGTAACCTTATTGCTGTTATCTGGAAAAGGTTATAATTTTTATGTGGGTTTAGCGGCCACGTCTTATTATACCGAAAATTGATAATTGATTGGTTTTTAGACGAGTTTTAACGACTGTAGTTTTGCCGTTTTTTCACCGTTTTCCAAATTTTTATCAAATGTCCTGCTTCGTGTTTTCATCGTGGAAACAAAAAATAAACTAAATTAATTCAAAATAGAATTATATTTCAAATAGCCTATACTTTTTAAAGCTAAGACATATTTAACACCATTTAGGCATGCAGACTGCAAACACTGATATTGAATTAAACCTACAAGATTAAACAACACGAAAATAAATACAACTTATATTTGTAATTGCAAATAAAAATGTTAAATTAAATAATTAAGTAATAAAAAATCCAACTTTAATTTATAGAAGTTTTAGTTAATTACGTTTTGTGTCCAAATATTAATAGCAACACGTTGAAAAGCGTAAGTTACAACCGATGATACAGAATAACTTCGCCAAAAAAACAGTTGTAAAACATAAATATAACTCACTCATCCATTAAAAAGTAGGCGTGTTTTATTCAATATCGTTAAACCTAAACATATTTACGATACAATTCAGTTTAAATTGAAATACTAATCATATAAAACTATAATAATGCTTGACAACTTTTGAAGAAATAAGTTGGTCTAATATAAATACAACACTCAATATACCCTTGCATCACGGTGCGTAGGCAAAATATCTTAGCGATGACGTCATTATGAGTAATCGTAAAATAAATAACAGTGTTGCCGAGCATAATTATTCATGCGAAACAAAATTAATTAAAGAAAACATAAGAATTTATCAATACCTAATCGGTATTTTTAGCAAAAATGTGGCTAATTATAATTTTTTATAGACGTGTTTGGTGTTTATAAGACATTTTCTTTTTAATGGCGTGTTTTATTAACTGTTCGTTTTACCGTATTTTCCTGTTCCTGTGCTGTGATATGCTTTATTTTCCATTAATTAATATTAAAGTAAAAAAAGATTAAACTAAAATAAATAGCTACGCAGACAGTTGTCAATAATTACTATTCTACCATATTGTTTTTAAAGTTCCGGTTTGTTATTTTTGAATTTAAAGATAAAAAAGAAAATTATTTCTGTTTTACCATTTTACATTTTTAAATTTATCCTTTATAAATTTAGTAATACTTAAGATTATACTAAAACAATTCAAAAAACATCATTTTTGAGAAAATTAGTGTTCTTTTATACCGATCTCAGTTTCGAAGCCATGACGTGCTCGTTGCTAAAACAGTTTTTTATATAGAAGCCACAGAACCGTACAATATAAGGATTCTTGACAACTGCTTTGAAGTTTAACTTTTTTACGATCGTTCAAATAGACAATACTACGTCACATATGACGTCATATGGGGAATTTGTTACCAAGTCCACTTGCTGGGTGACGGGTGTCAGAAAGAAGATTTTTTTCGCGAATTTGTTTCCATTTAACCGGAACTAAATTGCATACAGCAACTGAATAAGATTTAGAGGTTAGCACACAGAACTAATATTTGGTCATTTGCATATTGTATGATTGTATGATTGCCCTAAATACTTTCGGCGTAATTCGACTATTTGTTTTTGTAGCTAAGCCAGGGTGAATCCACTGTAAAAATTATTATTGCGTTGCAACGTATATGTTATTATCGAATAACATCTTAGTCAGAATGTTTTGGTAAAATAATATGTGACGTAACTAGTTCTTCGTTGGTTTGAATTTGATTTTCATTTTTCTCTATCATTAAAGATTTATAATTTTTTTTGATGATAATGAATTAATAATATCATGAATATATAAGCATACATTTAGACAATTCATTTTATATTTAGTCTTTTAAATACTAATATATGAGAATAGGAAAGGAACTCGAAATACCAGAAAAATATAATTTTTAAACTTAAAAGTCAAAGCGCACATAAAACCCAAGGGTTAACTAGTCTTGGTGCCTCCTTATTCTATTTAAATGCAAGATATTAAGGACAACAGCGACAAGAATTATAAAATGTACATTTAAGATAACTGAAATCATTTAAGTTACATTATGTCAATACAATGTTAATACAAAGAATAAAAAATAATATAAATATGAAGTTGTGCTCTACAAAATTATTTAAATTATTGTACAGTACCGGTAAGTTATCCAGTGTCTATTATATTTATAATGAGCGATAGCTGACAAATTAAGTCATCATTGTTTGTAGATTTGTTTCTTTGAAGTTACTAAAACACCGAACATGAAAATTTGTTTGCCCTTTAGTATCTTAATGGCATTTAAATATAATAATACAAAAACATTTTTACCTTTCTATAACTGACCCTAAAGGATTTTTGCTATTTCAGTATACAGAGGATTTTTAACCACCCTTGTGTTAATATTTGTACTTATTTTTTCCAAATGAAGTGGCATAGAGAATAAAGTGTCAAAGTAAAAAAATTAACTCATTCTGGCCTGCAGGAAATATGTTGATTATTATGGTGTTTTTGTGCAGAATGGACAGAAATTGTCTTTTCTTATTTACCTCATTAATCAGCCATTGATTTCGTTGTGTATGATGTGCTCATGTAGTTTAATGTTTCAGAATTACGTGGTAGCTGGTAGGTCATTAATGGTTCTGCTTATAAAAATACAATTTAAAAGAATTTGCCAGTAAAAAAAGGAAAAGAAAGCAGCAAAATGCATGGTAAAAACACCATGCACACCCAGAACAACAACCAGAACTCGAACAATGGTACGAAGCAGCTGAAACCGACAAGGCAAAGTTTTAACAAACCAACTATACCTACGAAGCCAAGTCATTTGAAATCTTTAAGGAAGAAAGTTCCAGATTCTGATGGATGCAACGATAAGAGTGAACGGAAAACTGTAACTAGAATGGCATCACTGGACCACGCAACTCCTAAATCGTGGGCTCCCAGACATGAACATAGCAATGTTGTTGATGATAAAGAACCTGAAATGGTACCTAAGAGTCCGTTTGCCACAGCCTGGCGACCTGCGCCCCATTTGAAAGTCAATCGAGGTCACATCCCCGGCAAGACGGAGCCATTGTCGACGATACCTGATGCAAAGGAGGAAAATCCAACTCCGAAAATAAAGCTAAAGGATTTACCGTACGCAAGTGATAACACAGCAGGGCCATCGAAGAGTAGAGACAACACGTTCGTTCTACCCAAACCCCCCAGTTGCAAGACCCACGGAGGTAAATGAAAGAAAACCGAGACCGACCAACTTGCTTAAAGTCAACCAAGATACTAAAGCAAACCACAGCGTCTCCAACACAGGTGAACATTTCTTCATTGTATCACCTGCTTGGATTGATATGTTAGATTTATATTTTTTTTATATATTATGTTCTGTGTACATGTGGGTTGTGGGGTCTTATCATATTCCATGTTTTGAATTTCTTTAGTGATTAACCACCAAGTTTCGTTGCTGAATTCAATTTTGCAAGCTATTGCATTGTATGGTGTGGTCATGGACTTTAACCCCGGGTTTACCATAACATTGGTTTGTAGTTCTCATATATTCTGGTTTGCAGGCCACTGTAGTTCTATGTTTGCGGTAAAAATAACTTGTTGGACAATGTCCTTATCCAATTCAGTTTGTTTGCAAGAATTATTATTTGGAAGTTTCTAATAACAAAATTATTCATTTGGAAGTTTCTAATAACAAATTCTTAAATTGCAATTTATAACTATTTCTTAAGATGTTAGTTCCAGATATTACTTTAATTGTCAATTAAAGTCGAATATTCGATCATAATGAGCTTATTCGATGCAAATTTGGTGGAATTCAGAGCATTTGTTTGTTCAGTCAACCATGGTTTTGTTTGCTCTTCAACTTTCAAGTAATTTGAGAACATTTAGAATTTCTAGATTGGTAATTATTGATTCTACAAT
>CH003273.1:110268-123834 GCA_000149265.1 Ciona savignyi
GTTCATTATATGTTTCTATGGGTTAGTATATTGTTTCTATGGTAATTATATTGTTTCTATGGTTTGTTATATTGTTTCTATGGTTCGTTTATTGTTTCTATGGTTTGTATATTGTTTCTATGGTTTGTATATTGTTTCTATGATTAGTATATTGTTTCTATGGTTAGTATATTGTTTCTATGGTTAGTATATTGTTTTTATGGTTGGTTATATTGTTTCTATGGTTCGTATATTGTTTCTATGGTTAGTATATTGTTTCTATGGTTAGTATATTGTTTCTATGGTTCGTATATTGTTTCTATGGTTAGTATATTGTTTCTATGGTAAGTATATTGTTTCTTTGGTTAGTATATTGTTTTTATGGTTGATTATATTGTTTCTATGGTTCGTATATTGTTTCCATGGTTAGTATATTGTTTCTATGGTTCGTATATTGTTTCTATGGTTCGTTATATTGTTTCTATGGTTAGTATATTGTTTCTATGGTTCGTATATTGTTTCCATGGTTAGTATATTGTTTCTATGGTTAGTATATTGTTTCTATGGTTCGTATATTGTTTCTATGGTTCGTTATATTGTTTCTATGGTTAGTATATTGTTTGTATGGTTCGTATATTGTTTCTATGGTTCGTATATTGTTTCTATGGTTAGTATATTGTTTCTATGGTTAGTATATTGTTTCTATGGTAATTATATTGTTTCTATGGTTCGTATATTGTTTCTATGGTTAGTATATTGTTTCTATGGTTAACAATGACATCACAATAGGAGTCTGGTGAAGAAAGGTGAGATGAACGTCATAATCACCTCGGACTCGAAGAAATCGACGAAAAGTTCCAAGTTGATGTTGTTCCTCTTCTCCGATGTCCTGCTCATAGCACGGAAGAAAAGGTGAGGTCGATGGTAGTTGGAGGATTATTTTTAAAGAAGTGAAAACAATAAATCAAATTCCCGTAAAATCTCAAATTGAGGAGGCCGCCAAGGCCCTCCATTTTTCAACCCTTCTTCTATAGCGGTGTTTTCTTAAAGGTGGTGCTCAATCAGAGGTTTTATATTAATTTTTTTTAAAGCATGGTTTTATGGTATCTGTGGAATAAAACCAAATCATCGTAATAAAAATTTTTTTTTATTTTATCCTGTTTCTCCATTTATTTTATTCACATTGTTGAAAAGATGCAAAGACTTATTTCTTCTAAACCCTCATAACCCCCCGGCATTTATTCAATTTTATCTATTGGCCCCCCAGTTGCAACTAGTTTCCACTAAACCCTCACCCCCCTCCCTCACCCCCTCCCCCCCAGTTACATGGACTTCGGTTCACCCCCCCGCTACGAGGTGGTGGATTGGGCGAAACGATCGTACATCTGCGTAAATGAGCAAGCCAAAGCGGAGAACGAGATTTACATGGTTTTGCTGGAGAACCAGGGTGGAAAGCGTATCGAGATGGTGTTGGTACCTCCTTCACAGTGAGTGGAACTGGTTTGATATGATATAGTTCACTTGAAATCGATACGTCAACGTTTCTCTATGTAAACCCAGGCAAGCGGTACCGTTAGGCTAATGTGGCCGTCTGTTAACGTAGGTTTACAACTTGCCATGCATTACTCAATGCCAACAGTTAAAAAAATGTTGGTTTAAACGTATCGAAATGGTGCTGGTGCCTCCGTCACAGTAAGTGAATGGTGTTTTTGGTATGAAACAGTTCGACAACCAAACCCACATCCACTAATACACAGTTTCAGCAGGTTTAAAAACAACCCCGCTAACCCTTTGCAGTAATCACATTGAATACCTCATGCCACCAGCCAAGTTTTACATCAAATGTTGGTTATTTTCTTCTATTAACTCTAAAATAGAAATCGGCAACCTTTTGCACTTAAAGATCCATTTTAAACGATATTCCACAAAATATAAATCACTAGGAGCCGCAAAACTAAATATATTTTCGCAATAAAAGAAAAACAACACTGTGTGAGATAAAGACGCGAGTATACTTCTGTTTGTTTCACTTATGCATGGGTATTAAACTTATTAGGCGCTCGCTACAGTAGCAAATAAATAAATAAGAGCCGCATTAGAAGGATGATAGAGCTGCAGGTTGCCGACCCCTGGCATAAAACACTCACCCCATGTATGACCCATGCCAGGTATGAATTATGAATTACATTTCAATCTCCCCCAGGAACGAATTAACCCGATGGACGAGCGCGTTGAACCCACCAAGCTTAAGCTCCACTGGGGAAAGCATCTACGAGACTTGGGGTAAGTTGGGAGGGTTCGTATGGATGAGGATGGTAGGACATCTAATGTCTACAGTCGAGATATCCCCAATCCACCATAAATGCCCCTTACCCTCTATAGAATGCAGCCCATCCCCCATATATACCCCCACGCCCCTTAGATTGGCCCCCACCACCAAAATATAACCCCATCCCAGATAGATTACCTCCAATAAATAACCCCAACCTACCCCCTCATAGATTGCCCCCAATACTATTGTTCGGAGCCGTACAACGCACAGCAACCTGATGAGCTCACAATCGATGTTGGTGATGTCATGAAAGTCATGAAGAAGACATCGGATGGTTCGTTTTATGTGTTCATGTGTTCCCTCTATTATTAGTGTACCGGAATGTTGGTTCACACTTTGTACCCAGTATGTTTGAGAGTGTTGCCGGATGTCCAGTGTTGCCGAATGACGAGTGTTGCCGAATGACGAGTGTTGCCGAATGACCAGTGTTGCCGAATGACCAGTGTTGCCGAATGACCAGTGTTGCCGAATGACCAGTGTTGCCGAATGACCAGTGTTGCCGAATGACCAGTGTTGCCGATGACCAGTGTTGCCGAATGACGAGTGTTGCCGAATGACGAGTGTTGCCAAATGACCAGTGTTGCCGAATGACCAGTGTTGCCGAATGACCAGTGTTGCCGATGACCAGTGTTGCCGGATGTCCAGTGTTGCCGAATGACGAGTGTTGCCGAATGACGAGTGTTGCCAAATGACCAGTGTTGCCGAATGACCAGTGTTGCCGAATGCCGAGTGTTGCCGAATGACGAGTGTTGCCGAATGACCAGTGTTGTCGAATGACGAGTGTTGCCGAATGACCAGTGTTGCCGATGACCAGTGTTGCCGGATGTCCAGTGTTGCCGAATGACGAGTGTTGCCGAATGACGAGTGTTGCCAAATGACCAGTGTTGCCAAATGACCAGTGTTGCCGAATGACCAGTGTTGCCGAATGCCGAGTGTTGCCGAATGACGAGTGTTGCCGAATGACCAGTGTTGTCGAATGACGAGTGTTGCCGAATGACCAGTGTTGCCGATGACCAGTGTTGCCGAATGACCAGTGTTGCCGAATGACCAGTGTTGCCGATGACCAGTGTTGCCGATTGACGAGTGTTGCCGAATGACCAGTGTTGCCGATGACCAGTGTTGCCTAATGACCAGTGTTGCCGATTGACGAGTGTTGCCGAATGACCAGTGTTGCCGAATGACCAGTGTTGCCGATGACCAGTGTTGCCGAATGACCAGTGTTGCCGATTGACGAGTGTTGCCGAATGACCAGTGTTGCCCAATGACCAGTGTTGTCGAATGGCCAGTGTTGCCGAATGGCCAGTGTTGCCGAATGACGAGTGTTGCCGAATGACGAGTGTTGCCGAATGACGAGTGTTGCCGAATGACGAGTGTTGCCGAATGACGAGTGTTGCCGAATGACCAGTGTTGCCGAATGACGAGTGTTGCCGAATGACCAGTGTTGCCCAATGACCAGTGTTGCCGAATGACGAGTGTTGCCCAATGACCAGTGTTGCCCAATGACCAGTGTTGCCGAATGACCAGTGTTGCCCAATGACCAGTGTTGTCGAATGACGAGTGTTGCCGAATGACCAGTGTTGCCCAAATGACCAGTGTTGCCGAATGACCAGTGTTGCCGAATGACCAGTGTTGCCGAATGACCAGTGTTGCCGAATGACCAGTGTTGCCGAATGACCAGTGTTGCCGAATGACCAGTGTTGCCGAATGACCAGTGTTGCCGAATGACCAGTGTTGCCGAATGACCAGTGTTGCCGAATACACCAGTGTTGCCCACCAGGTTGGTTGGAAGGTGAGAGATTGCGAGACGGAGAGCTGGGGTGGTTCCCCATGAAAAGCTGCGATGAGATTGAGGACGAACACACGAGGGCGCGAAACCTCAAACTATCGTACCAACCCAAGCCCTTGTGAGAAGATTCTAAAGAGGGGAACCACCTCATTAATAATAGGGGGAACCACCTTATTAAAAAAGGAGGTTCAAAGCTCCATTTGATCACTATTTTTGAGTTCTTAGAAAATGGTTAATTACAAGATTAAATTTCAATTTCTTTCAACTTCATATCTTTCACAAAACTCTAATTACAAATCACATTTATTGCACTTTTGTAATTTTTTAAAAATACTTAAATATATTTTCAACATCTATTTTGCCGAAAATTTTATCACAACGCGTTTATTTTTCGTTGGAAATGAAATTTCTATCAAAAACCCCCCCTCCACTACCACTGTATGTGGGGTGGTGTTGTGTCTCAGAGTTTAAAACAAATTATTTTCCACTGACGGACAACGCACTTAATCATTTTACCTACAATTATGAACTATCATATGGTGGTTACCATGGTAATATATTAAATTTTATAGTTTTTAAATTTTGTTAATAATTTAATTTTTACAGTTTCATAATAATTTGTAGCAAATTCAAAAATTGGTGCTTTTTTCCAATTATTTTGCTATTTTCCTATTCATATCATATTGACTTGCAGTTGTGATCATTGTTGTTTAAGCAATTGGTTCTCTTTAATTCCTTCATACCCACATATCAATTGAATGAATTCTTCTTTTTCTGTATTTATCTACTTTCCCCATAAGTGCTGAACTAAGTATGACGTGCGGTTATATGTAGCATAATCGCCATATTATATTGTGCTCAACTTGAAACTTATTTTTCTCTGAATTATCTGTTCAAATTTCCCATCCAAAGTCGTCGGTATTAGTCGAAGCAAAAGTTCAAAATCAATAATTTAAATTGAAACATTTCCAAATGCCCCATGCCAACCCCCTACATAATTCTATATTCGTTTTATATATTGTTTCACGTTATTAATGCACCAAGAATCAACTTGTATCGCCTGGTGCCATAAATAGTGAATCTGACTTTGTACAGCAATTCCCCACTGGTTCATATTGGAACGAAATTATGTATGGTGCTTCACCCCCCCCCCCCCCAATCCCCCCAGCTACAAATAGTAAAGCCATATACCCCTGGTGCTTGTTGATATATTGCATTCTTGCTTGAACAATCTATGTCCGCAGTTCGAACATTCCTTTCTAGCGCACCCGTGTGGTTATCCTCCTATACCCTTTGTATTAATGACGTTTGTCTTTATTTGTGTTTAATTATGACGTCATTGAATATTTCCTTGTGATCTTGCATCACAACGCCAATTGTGATGTCATAACTCCCCTATGTGTGCCAGTACATGGTAATCATCACTGGGTCATTGTACAGTTACCGATTTGTGCCTTTTACTATTTTTATCATAAAATGTGACGAGAATTATGGAGTTTTTGTTCTAGCTCAGGTCGTTGTTGTAGGGTGGATAGGATAGGATATTCTTGTTTATCCCTGTGAATGGGTAAACCATGGGGGTTAAAACACGGGCAATCGTCAGATCACCTCGTGCCCATCGTCGGGTTAACGGAGCTATTGCAGTGTGTTGTATATGATAGACACGTTCCTTCAATTTGGTGAAACCCATTAATCCACTGGGTTCAGGCAATGTCCGTAAAGTGCCTTTCCCAAGGACACAACCGACTAGCTAGCGACCAGTTTCGAACCTGCAACCCTTTGATTGAAAGGCGACGCACTAACCAACCAGACAAGTATGGCTGGGAAGCAGCGTCCAAAGTTGTTTTTACCGATCCAAGTTTCGAACCCATGATGGGCTCTTCATTAGGACAGTATATAAAGCCGAGTTAACCATTTGGTGACATGACCGTACACATTGAATGGTCAGTTATGATTATGGCAGGATCTGCTTAAGGGTGGTGGTTGACATGTGTGAAACAATTGTATTGGGTTTCTTGCATGCATAGTGACATATTGTCCAACACAGTTCCTTGATTATGTTAGTCATCTTTTAGCCAAAGGGTTGCAGATTCGAAACTGGTCTTTAGCTAGTCGGTTGTGTCCTTGGATAAGACACTTAACGGACATCGCATAAACTAAGCGATTAATGGATTCTACCAAATTGAAGAAATGCGAGTTAATCCCACTTCTACTACTTAACCATACACAGCAATACGACATGATAACCACTTGTGTTTTCCCTTTCACGGGGACAAACATGAATATTCTATTTCAATGCGAAATGTGGCTCATGTGATTTAGTATACAAACTAATAAATGGCGTAATAAGGTCAATATTTGACCTGCCAATCACGTGATGATCACAAGAGCAAACAGCCTATTATGACGACACATTTAGTGATTTATTTACCCGGTTTGTCAATATTTGCAAATTCTATCGTTAAATTTGATGGAGCAGTTTGAAGGGAGGTTATAAAGTTTTGAACAAGAACTTCTCCATACACAACATACTACAATGGCTCCAGTAATCTGACGGTCGGCGCGAGGTATTCTGACGATTTAACATGTAACAATTAGTGCTGGTACGGATTTATCGCGACCACTATATACAAAGCTTTGACGATCGCGGACGAAAAACACACCAGAACAAAATACTTCTACCTTAGGCTATAGCCATCACGCGATTACATTTTGAATTTTAATACGATTTGTGGTAAAACGTATATAATATTCGTATAATACCCCTAGCTATTTCCTATTCAAATAGAAGAAAACATGAATATTTTCTCCAACACGAATTGTTTTAGAAAATGTTCGTTTTAAGACCTGTATTAGTTGTGACGTATTCTTTTACCCAGTGCTATGGTCTGAAGGTGAGAATAGGAAAATTAACACAGTAACCCGACTGAGGGCATGGGGTGATGGTAATGTCCTCATACCCAGTGATGGGATTCAAGAGGTTCGCATGTGTTCGGTCGAACCCGTTGTTGGAACGTCGGGATAATCACCGATCCGATTCTTGCCTTTTTACAGACATTAGACCTTTTACGGAACCTGTTGTTAGTAAGTACGATACAAAATAGAACCTGTTCTTAACATTTAAAAATCTGAAGTTTTAATATCTTTGTTATAAATTGTTTTAATATCCAAAACCTCTCGGCTAAATGAAGGACATAGATATACAAATTAGTAAAGAAGAATAATTGTCAAAGAAAGACTTAAAATATACAAAAGTAAATAAAGTAGAATTATTTTACGATTACAACAAATGATCTGGTTAATATGGCAGCCACGATTAGAGCAATAAAATAAATTACTTATTTAACTTAAAAATATTTAATAAATTTTAAATATCTAGCACGTCATTCATGGGTTAAATTGAACTGGGGGATTTTGTGGGGCTGTTGGAATGTTCTGTTGGGTGTAGGGGGATTCCCCTTGGTTCATGGGGTAAGGAGGCACTGGGTAAGTGGGAGCGGAGTAATTGGTTGGTGGGTAACCATGGAGGTCCTGGTATGATGGGGGAGCGTCTGCTACGGGCTTCATATACGCTGGGTTCACCTGGGAATCACAAGTTCAGAGTCGAATTAAGTAGTATGATGAACTTTGTTTATAAAAAGGATAGGATATTCATGTTTATCCCTGTGAATGGGAAAACCAAGGGGGTTAACACACGAGCAATCGTTAGATCACCTCGCGCCCATCGACGGGTTACCGGAGCTAATGCAGTGTGTTGTGTATGATTCACACGCTCCTTCAATTTGGTAGAACCCATTAATCCGCTGGGTTCAGACAATGTCCTTGTGCAGCTAGCGATCAGTTTCGAACCTGCAACCTTTGGCTGAAAGGCGACGAACTAAACCACTAGACCAATCGGTCGGACAAAAAGTCAACACATTTCCAACTTGACTTTTATTCGGGTAGATAGCTCAGCTAATATAGACCCAAGATATTTGGTTGTCTCCTTGAATTTAACAGTCATCACCATATTTTAATCGTTTTTACTGAAATTAAGAAACAACTTAACCATACACAACACACTGCAATAGCTCCGGTAACCCGACGGTGGGCGCGAGGTGATCTGACGATTGCCCGTGTATTAACCCACTTGGTTTTCCCATTCACGGGGATAAACATCCCATCCCACATCAACTCACCTGCGAATGGACCTCAGTGCTAACAGTGGTCAGGGTTGGGTTGTGACGACATGTGGCCGCTGATCTTGCGCGACGCTTCTTACAACAACACGCAGTCGATAATAATATCAACATGAACAACACAGCGATTCCCAACCAGAAATCTGGAAATTTATTTTTGAATTTGAATGTTGCAACGTTATTGGTTGGTTGGTGTCCCAAGGTGATGGCTGGTCAGGTTGTGGGATCGAAACCAGCCACTAGCTAGTTAGTTCTTGGGTAAGGCACTTAGTGGAAATCGCAAATTGATTAATGGGTTCGACTAAAACTGTAGCAGATATATTTTCCTCTTGTTTTTCCATCACAAGAATACACAGGACCAGTTGAACAATATCCAATCAAATTATTTATGTCGTCAGCCGCAGCATATATTCCTGTAACATCGCACGACTGTGGACATGAGATTCATTTACTCAGTAGCATAGGTAGAGGGGTGGGAAAGAAACCAAATGAAACCACATTTACCCTGCCATACACAGGTACAAGTGTACATCGTTTACTCATGAGATACAGGGGAACCCCCTAAATAGATAACGACCCACAATACTCACACCAAGTTCCCCAGTACGCAGTATACGAGCAGCACTGCGGAACTCCATATATATTCTCCCCACAGCAATACCGGATCTGACTACCAGAATCTGAAGGGGGAAGTTTTAATCATTTTTTGTCGTTCATTTTAGAAGTTATGAATTTGTCATATCTCTGTTTCTGTTGTAAGTATGAAAAGTGACAAGTACGCGGCCGAGAATTGAACCTGCGACCCGGGGCTTACCTGGACAGTAGTAGCCATCACCGCAGTATTCGTAGCCCTGTGGTGTATGATGGGGTAAGTTAGAGTAGGCTATAGGGGTAAAAGGGGTATATGTGATTTAGTGGGTTAAGCATGGGATGTATGGGGTAAACATGGGGGTGGTTGGGGGATGAGTTATAGTAAGTAAAGTATCATCACATATAGGTATAAAGAGTAAGGCATTAAGGGGAGTGCTGTGTATGGACAACAATGGGTACAAAGTTAAAGAAGTTGCGGTTTGTGTCATCTTTTTTTGCGCATTGTAATAAGTTGTGTTAAATTTTTTAAAATAAGCCCTTAATGCACACACAGCTGTGCTTGTTCCAAAACCGTTGCTCTGATTTCCTCTGACCTGTCAATCGGCTATAATACCCGACCCGATATTTCCCATCTAATCGCCTGACCATATACCATAAGCTGCCACGAGGTCGACATATTTTATTTTTTAATTTAGTAACAAAAACGGCATTCTGGGATGCGGACCTAAGTAGCCGCAGCTCCGGGCATGTCTAATCAATCAGTTGAAGTGTACGTATTGTACTGTCTCAGCTTGTAACCTGTTCTTTCGCTTAGGTTTGGCGGCCGCGTCTGCTATATTTATTAAATTATATCCCTTTTTTAATGGGTTTAACGACTGTTCGTTTTGCCGTCTTTTCCTGTTTCTGTGTCGTGTTTTAATTCGTTTGCCATTTTAATACTGTTAAAAGAATGATTAAACTAAACTTAACTAAGAATAAAGAACCTTAGTAAAGAGTCGAATGGCGAGTTGGAGTTGGCTGTTAGTTGGGGATGGCAAGGACTGATCTAGTGCCAGCAAAATATGAACTAAACAAATACCTATGAACCCCAAAAGAATAGGATAGGATATTCATATTCATCCCTGCGAATGGGAAAACCAAAGGGGTTAACACACGGGTAATCGTCAGATCACCTCGCGTCCTGAGCTATTGCAAAGTGTTGTGTATGATTTACACGTTCTAAAACAAGACTAATCTGTAGGACTGATCGTGGCAAATCATTTGTTGGTTATTTTTCTGATGCTCTTCTGTTGCCGTGCTTTGCTTTGCGGACATTGTAAATTTCCATGAATTACACACATAGTGTTGTTTATGCCGAAACAGCAATCGCTTATAAAATTGCGTTGAAGTTCAATCTTTGTCAACAAAGTGTTGGCAGGACAAGGGTTTTGCCCATGTTGAGTACTACATTAATTTTAACACAGACTTAAGATTTGTAAACTTACGTAGCTTGATGTGACAAGGACACACAGCATTGAACCCACAATGATCATCAATGTATTCGACATTTTGCACCAATTATAAAACAGTTTTCACTAAAAATCCGATCTGCGAAACTTATTATATGTATTACTTTAAATTTATATCTACAAATCACATAGCGATAAGTGTTATTACGTAAAGATAAGTTGCCAGATCGATTCAATATAACAGGTCGGTAGGAGGAAGTATTTAGCGGTCACGTCTAATTATACCGAAATCTAATAATTTATTGTTTTTTAGACGTGTTCTAACGACTGTCGTTTTGCCGTTTTTTTCCCGTTTTTCTAATTTGTATCAATAGCCCTTCATGTTTTAATCGTGAAAACACAAAAAAAACTAAAATAAACTAAACTAAACTGAACTATTTGACACGGCTAAGATTCGAACCTACGACCTCGCGCAATACACACCAAACATTTTACCAACTGAGCCACCATAATGACAGGATAACCTGGTATCACATGAATACCATCTTAGACTTGTAAAATAACATTGACGTAATTTCCTCAACTGAATCCTGAATCACCATAGTGATCTAGCGTTATATATAATTTGTTTCAAATACTTTAGCAGTGAAAGTGACATTATACATCCTGTGTGTAAACTTTCACTGGGAACTACACGAATCTCGTCGTCAATAAAAACTTATTTAAATACTGAGAATCATTGAACGCACAATGCGTAGATGAACTGGGCTGTTTCATTCTGTCATTGTAAAAATATTCTCCGTAAATATTGACACAAAATGCGAGCCCTTTGTGCCACTCACAAAATACATAATTGAACCAACAATTGGTTACTGATAAATAAAACTTTTTAGAAGGTTCCATGACGAAATTATATTGAAATAAAAATAGCTTTAGATGTTTTTTGAATAAA
This sequence comes from Ciona savignyi, assembly GCA_000149265.1. Taxonomy (NCBI): domain Eukaryota; kingdom Metazoa; phylum Chordata; class Ascidiacea; order Phlebobranchia; family Cionidae; genus Ciona; species Ciona savignyi. The sequence goes on from CH003273.1 coordinate 121,535, forward strand.
AAAAATAATCGGACAATTTTAAATAAATCACATTATGAACGGTAATCAAAAACAATATAGTCAAGGGCCGTTAATACAAAAAGTAATTTTTAGATTCTCTTTCGCTGGATTCAAGTGATTTCAATTAAATTAACCAATGAGAGCCAATCAGAACCGCCACAAAATGTCACGTTGTTGCAGTAACTAGGCCTGCATAAAAAGGGTAATTACTATAAGCTATTGCAGTGGCATACTAGTGTGATTGACTGCAGTACAGTTTGCCAGTGTGTCAAAAATAAACCAGTTTGATTTTATTTATTGTGTTTTCGGCGTCAAACCAAAGCAAACACATTTAGCCTCTTGTCGTTGACAAAAATACATAAAGCAAGTTTAATATAATAAAAAAACTGTGGCTGTAGATGGCGTATAACCAATTAAGACCTCTATGAACGGCAGGATGTGACGAGTGGTACCCTCCATGAGTCATTGTTTTTAAACGAGTGTTTTGCTGAGTAACAATGGTGGTGATTCCCCAATGTTTGTTTGGTTGAAAGCAGCATGTGCTAGGCTGCGCGCCGGTGTTCTCGTTTAGCTGTAAAGTTTTGTAATCGTGGAGCAGTGCTTTGTAAAATAAAGGTGTTGAATGTGCATCTGCTAGCTGTTTTGTTGGAAAAAAGTTGCCGATGTACGAAGGGGTATGGGCTCAAAATTTTTAAACAAAATTTTGTAGGGTTTTGAGTTTAGGTTGCAGATCCAAGCTTCAATTTTAAATTGTTAAAAAATCTAAGACTTCCTATGTCTGGATTTTGAGTGACAGTCGTTTTTGTGAGGTCAGTTTGCATTAGAGAGATAGGGAGAATAATTAGTTGAACGCCTCCTAAATGAAAAACTGGCCATTTTGAATTTTTTGCCAAAATCTCCAAATTTATAGAAATTTGAGTGTGGATAAATGTTACTAGTCAACTGTTTGTCTAAAATCTTACACTTAATTACTTATGCTAATTAGCAAAGCAATTAATTAGTCATTTTTCCTCATTTTTGGTCATTTTCACTCCGGTAGAGGGTCGTTCGGATATTTTTTCAAGAACTTAACTTCGAATGGCTTTTATAAATACCAGACAATCTTTCGATACAGGCTGTTAATCCGATTTGTGATATCGGACTGGAAAATGCACTCCTCTTGGTATCCACATGTGTACCTTTTTTCATAATTTTTAATTTTTGGGCAGGTGTGAAGGCCTAGAATGTGTTGTTGGACACCTATGCACACAGAAGATATAAAAACTTACCAATCCTAATCATCCTTGATTGTCAAACATTGGTGAAAGAACTGGAGGCGGACAAAATGTGGTCACACGAGGCTCAAAGGTGACATTGGGTGTGTTTTTTTACTCAAAAACAACAATTTGTACCCTGGTTATGGACTTTAAACCTTTCAAATTACAGTGAAAAAATGTGCTGAAACTTGTGAAACATCAAGCAGTGAATTTTAATGTGTACGAAGAGTTTCAGTCATCACCAGTGACACTGTCGCCAAATGAAATCTACAGAATGACCACCCTTCAGTCGAAGGCCTGTAATAGCCGAAGCAGTCAACAGAAACGGTTAAAATTTGGACAGGAGTCTCACAGAATGACTTCTACTAGTAAGTTCGAACAGTTTAAACCAAACTGGAACGGTCACCGTTTCCAAGATGGCGTATAACCAATTAAGACCTCTATGAACGGCAGGATGTGACGAGTGGTACCCTCCATGAGTCATTGTTTTTAAACGAGTGTTTTGCTGAGTAACAATGGTGGTGATTCCCCAATGTTTGTTTGGTTGAAAGCAGCATGTGCTAGGCTGGCGCGCCGGTGTTCTCGTTTAGCTGTAAAGTTTTGTAATCGTGGAGCAGTGCTTTGTAAAATAAAGGTGTTGAATGTGCATCTGCTAGCTGTTTTGTTGGAAAAAAGTTGCCGATGTACGAAGGGGTATGGGCTCAAAATTTTTAAACAAAATTTTGTAGGGTTTTGAGTTTAGGTTGCAGATCCAAGCTTCAATTTTAAATTGTTAAAAAATCTAAGACTTCCTATGTCTGGATTTTGAGTGACAGTCGTTTTTGTGAGGTCAGTTTGCATTAGAGAGATAGGGAGAATAATTAGTTGAACGCCTCCTGTAGGCTATATCATTGTTTCATGCAGAACGACTATATCCTTTCTTTTTTGCTATTATCGCTTAATTCTCTCCCCATTTGGGAGGATGCCGACCCTCGGGGGGACGGGTGGAGCGGGGGGAGGGGGGGTGTAGGCGGGGGAGGAGAGGCTGGGGGCGGGGAGGTGGGG